>PVKU01003653.1:70209-171292 GCA_004027475.1 Anoura caudifer | reverse complement strand
GGGGGGGGTTGGGGCCGCCCACCCCAGCGAGGGGACTCACTGGCAAACACAGTGACATTGTCCTGGTAGGCTTGGTTGAGAGTGTAGTTGACGATGCTCTCCTCATCCGGGAAGCCCTTAAAGATGTCCACGCTGACCTGGGGGGAGGGGCGTCATTGGAGCAGGCCCTGGGCACCCGCGGAGCCCGGGAGGCCCGTCCACCCCACCTTGGACATGAACTGGATCCAGCCGCAGGCCGCGTTGTCAATGGTGTCCAGCTGCTGCAGGAGGACCGAGCCGTTGGGCAGGGAGAAGTTGCCCTGTCGCAGGGCGGGTGGCAGGTCCTCCAGCGACAGGTTCAGCGCTTCGGGGTGCAGCCGCAGCTCCGCCACGTACTGGGGGTATAAGACGGGCTCAGAGGGTGGCCTGTGCTGCCCACCACCCAGGACAGTGCGGGCTCCCCACCGCCCCCAGCACCTGCTGCAGCCAGTGCAGGTGCTGCTGAAGCCTGCCCTGCTCCAGGAAGCTCCGGATCTCGGTGGAGATGTTGAGCCAGACCTGGGCGTAGTGGGTCACATTGCCTACAAGGGCAAAGGTCTCGTTGGCCTGCAGAGGGTGAGGGCACGGACTCACGCAAGGACCCTGGCCATCAGGGGGTTCTCCACCCCCTGGCCTCCCCCACCGTGGGCACCCGCCACCGCGGCCAGCACCTGCCAACGAACGCTCTTGCTCTGGCCAAGCTTCCCCCTGGTAGCTCCAAGCGCCCCTCCAGCCCCGCCCTTCTGCAGCTCCCCTGGAATCTCCCTCTGCACCCCCCTGCAGGGCGGCGTGGTGCCGGTTCCCCTGCCTCACCAGCTGTGCCCTTCCAGCTCCTCCCTCAGACCTGTCTGTGCACCCTTCGGGCAGCCCTGACACCTGGCTCTCCTGTCTCCCCCCACTCGGCCTCTCCCCTTCCTGGGCCATTTCTGGCCCTGCTTTCTACTTGTCCCAGACAGGACTTGTCCCCGGGAGGGGCCCTAGACACTGTGCCCTTGGCCCGCTGCGAGTGACCCAGCTACCGGGCCCACATTTTGCCCACTGAAAACTACTGTGGGAGGTGAAGGCACGCTGCCTCTCTTCCATGCCCGCCAGCGCTGACCAGCCCTGGCCACACGGAGCCAGGCCAGCAACTGGTACCACACCAGCCATTCTAGTGCTCCCCCACGGCAGCCCCCCAGGCACCCCTGCACCTCGATCCCACAGGAACACATCAGAGTTCGGGGGCCAGGGCTGCACCCCTCCTCTGCGCGGCGGTCTCGGCCTGCAGAACCCTCCCCCAGCCCCTCCAGCTGCTGCCCCAGAAGACTCCTGCAGCTAGAACCCCGGGGCACAGACTGGCGCACCTTGAGAATGACGCGGTCGGCCTCAGAACCCGCGGGAGCGTACAGGATCTTGGGGTTGCTGGTCATGAGGTGCACCAGGAGGCCCAGGTTCCGCTGTTCCTTGCTCGTGAAGCCCAGGGAGCTCATGTTGCCGCGGCGCAGCGCTTCCGGCTCAATGGTGCTGGGGCGGTGGGGGTGGGGCTTCAGGGTGGGTGTGGGCGTGGCCTCAAGGGTGGGCGGGGCACTCAGGGTAGGCAGGGGCGGGTGGGGCGGGGCTTCAGAGGGGGTGCTGGGTTGAGGCCTGGTGTCACGGTGGGCAGCGGGCAGCGGGTGTGAAGGATTCAGAACATGCCTCCGGACCAGGCCCCACCCCATCTGCCTGTTCGCCCCCACCGCCACCCTTCCCCTGCCTCGCACCTACCGGTTGTTACCACACAGGATGGGCTGTAGGGCGGCCCAGAGCTGCACGAAGGCGGAGCACTGGCCCTGCAGGCCGTCCGAGGAGGCGGGGGCCGCGGCAGGCGAGGCCCCCTCCTCCGCCGTGGCGTTGGAGCCCGTGCCCACCCCGCCCCCTGTGCTGTTGGCCGCCCCGCCAGGACCGCTGGCTGGGGCTCCAGGACCCCGGTGTGCGCAGGCGCCCTGGGGCAGCAGCAGGGCCAGGGCCGACAGGACGTCCACGTCCCGCAGGGCCTTCTGGGCGTCCAGCAGGTCCTCCAGCAGGGCCTGCAGCCGCCGTGGGGGTGGCGGCTGCGGCTGGGGGGCCGAGCCGTTGAGGGCGTCCAGGCCCAGCTGAGGGGAGATGGGGCAGGTGGGGACATGCAGGTCCAGGGGAAGGACCCGGGCTTGGGGCTGGTGGACAGGATGGGGACTGAGTCAGGGTGGAACTGGGAAGGTACTAGCAAAGGGACCCTGGCTGGGAGGAGGGGCTGAGGGAGAGTCTGCAGCCCAGGGGTAAGAGGAGCATGGGCCAGGGGCTGGGAGAGAGAGACTGGGGCCAGGATGTGGGGCGGGGCAGGGCATCGTTGGAGGGTGCAGGGCGCCCAGCCACAGGCGCCAATGCCCCCCCCACTCCCCCTGCACAGCCACGGGCCCCCAGGAGCTCCAGCACCTCCTCCGGCCTGGACATTGGGCCGTGGACCAGCTGGCAGGCAGCGCCTCCTCACCTGCTGGGCGATCTTGGCCACATCCAACTGGTTCTGGAGCTCCGCAGCCAGCCCAGAAAAGCGCCGGGCGCGGGCTGTGGCCTGCCCGCTGCAGACGGCATCCTGATAGCCCCGCAGGGCTGGCAGCTGCCCCCGGGGCACTGTGAGGATGCGGCCCAGCTTCCCGGAGCCCGGTGCGCATGTGAGCTGCTCTAGGAGGGTGGGAGCCACCAGCAGCTCCTGAGGGCAGGTGCAGGGAAGCAGTTAGGAAGGAGCCCCAACCAAGGGGACCCAGGTCCTGGCCCAAGACAGCCTCAGGCCTCACTGTGCCAGGTCTGCGGTGGGGGTAGACACACCACTATCCTGCCCTCCCTATCCTAGCCACAAACCCTCAGGACCCTCCCTCACCCCCAGAAGGAGCTAGGAATTACCCAGGAGTGCCCCTTTCTGCACCCGCCAGGCAGAGAAACGCCTACCTAGAGACAGGAGGCAGCCCCCTCTTTCCCACTCCCAGGCCCCCTCACCTGCAGCCGAAAGAGGGAACTGGTACGTGGGGGGCCCCAGGGTTCCTGACCCCTGGGGAGGCCTGACTCCACATCCAGGGTAGGCGAAGGGCTAAAGAGCAGGTGATAGACCTGGGGTGCAAGGGGGCACGGCTCAGAGCCCCGCACGCCCCTCACCGGAGCCCTGCAACCAGGGGAGAGCAGAGCGGACTGGCCAGGTCTGGGAGCCAACCGCCCCAGAGAGCAGAGTGCTCAGTGCCGGTGCCGCCCCCGCCTCACCTCGGGCACGTCCACCTGGGCAGCCAGCAGGGCCTGGGCCGTGCTGTTAGGCAGTGACAGGTTCTGCGTCAGGAAACGCCACAGCTCCCTCGGGTCCCTGGCCACCGAATCCAGAGAGAAGGAGGACACTGCACAGGCAGAAGGTCGGGGCTGAGGGCCAGCTCTGAAGAGATTCAGAGCCAAGCTCCCGGCCCCACAGCTCAGCCACCCAGGTAGGCAGCCGGGCAGGCCCGCCCACGTGCTCGTGGGCTGGGGACTCAGAGCCACCGTGGGGACCGGCGGTCTTCAGCCTTTGCCATCTGACAGCACATGTTCACTAAGGACTGAGATTCTGAGGCACACCAAAAAATATGGTTTTCGCTGCTCTAACAATAAAAAAAATTGGTATAATTTTGATTCATTCATATCAGACGGTTATTGTTGTGTTAACTGTTGTCATTTTAAAAAAAATCTATTGGCTGATTGGAGAGAGAGAGGAAGGAGAGAAAGCGCAGAGAAACATCAATTCGCTGTCCCTCTCACTGACGCACACGCATTGGTGGCTTCCTGTGTGTGCCCCTGACTGGGGGTCAAACCCGCAACCTTGGTGCATCTGCCCGACCAGGGCTTGTTGTCCCTTTGCTATTTGACGATCTAAGGAAAAAGACGTCAGTACCCCTGACTAAATTTTGAGCTATGGTACGTTTCAAGAATTCTCCAGGCACGCCAGTAGAAAAATCGCCGGTTCAGACCGAGGGCCTGAGGCACAGACCCGGCCTGTGGCAGGACACCACCCAGCTGGGCCCGCCCCCCCCACGTGGGCACATGCAGGCACTGCCCAGCCCTCCCGGGACACACCTGCGGGTCCCTCCGAGTGGCGGTCCCAGGTGTCGGGGCCCGAGCTGAGGGCCTCCAGGTGCTGGCGCAGGGCCTCCAGCTCCGAGCCCAGGCTGGGCCGCTCTGGGTCGAACAGGTTGCCCTCCTGCACCACACGGTCCAGGCGGTCCAGCAGCTGCGTGACCCTGCAGCGAGCGCCACGGGAGGTCAGCCGCTGGCCACCAGCGGGGGAGGGGGGTGGCCGTGGGGTGGCGGCTGGCGGGGGGGGGGGGCGCTCACGTGGAGTTGGCGTACTGCAGGAAGCCGAATTCGTCCCGCTGGCCGTCCGGGCACAGCGACTGCATGACTGGCAGGATCCCGGCGGAGGTGAGGGGCGCTGCCGTGTAGAAGGCTGGCGGGGGCAGGGCAGGTGGGAGAGCCGAGGACAGAGGCAGAAAGGAGAGAGCAGGAGGAAAACACAGGCCGAGAAGAGAAGTTTATAGAAAGTCGGGAAGGAAAAGCAGCTTCAGGCAGCAGACGGGGAACAGAGGCCCAAGAGCTCTAGTGCAAACGACCCCCGTGGGTCAGAGGTCGGAAGGCATCTCGCCACCCCTGTCCCGCAATTCCCAGAGCCCCACCTCTTCCATCAGCCAGCCAAAGCCAGAACACCCTGCCACCCCTCCCCCCACCCTCCCGGTGTGGCATGGCCCGCAGAGCCCAGGGGAGTCTGTGGGCCCTCCTGCTGGGCAGCGACCTCTGACCCTTCCGGCCAGCTGGTTAGCAAAGTGAACGCAGGTGCCCGCAAGGCTCTTACGAGGGAGCGCCAGCCCAGGTGCCCCAGTGCTGCAAGGTGGGGCCAGCAACCCCCCAGAGAGGGGGCACCCTGGGAGCTGAGCCTGGAGCCCTGGAGGCCCAGGTGGCCCAGCCCCTCACTCCCAGCACCTCCTTCCCCTCCCCGGATCCGGCTGTGCCTGACAGTGGGTAGGGCTGGGAAGGGCTGTTAACGCAAGCAGAGGTCAGGGTGGGGGAGTGCTCAAGCCGCACCAGGAGGCCCCCCAGGACCCTCCTGCAGCTGCGCCTGGGCCAGCAAGGAGGAGGTGGTCCTCACTTACAGACTGCATGCAGGCGGCGGAGGAGGACAAGAGACCATGCAGGGGGCGGGCGGAACAGAACAGAGGAGAACAGTGAGGGCCCGGCCCGGGGGGTCACCACGGCCAGTCGCACCCTCCGGTCCAGCCAGGAGGCGTGGCCAGGGGCCCCTTGGGGACAGGCTCGCAGACTGCCTGGGGTGGCGGGCCGTGGGATCTGGGGCACACACGTGCGGTCACGTGCACGAAGGACGGGCGTGCCCGGTGCCGTGAGGGCTTCCTGCCACACCCCCCAACGGTGCCCTGGGCCCCCCGGACCCTCACCTTCCTTCACAGAGATGGTGGGCTTCTTCTGCCGAAGCCCCAGCAGGATGAAGAAGAGAACCAGAGGGATGAACAGCTCGAAGGCCAAGACCCACTGGAAAGGGCGGGTGGAGTGAGGCCGCCTGTCCGGGGCGGGCCAGGGCAGACCTGCGCCTCCCTCTCTGCGGGCAGACACCCTCCCCGAGGGCCAGCCCCACCCCCACATGCTCCCCCGGGGGCCACAGAAGGTCAACCCTTCCTTAGAGGGCCTTTCAAAGGGCAAGAGGGGGACTATTGTCTGGCCCAAGGGACAAACAGGCCTCCACCTCACCCAGCTCTTGTTCTGCTCGCCACACTGAGGCCCGGCAGGGACAACCAGCCAGCTGGCAGACCCTCTGGCCCCTGCAGGTGCCCGGCTCATCTTCTCCCCAGCCAGCAGGCCGCAGGGGGACGGAGCCTGGCCCTAGCCCAGGCACCTGGGCTTCTTGGAAGACCCGGGCAGGGGTCTGTAAGCCCCTGTCCCCGGTCCCGGCCCCTGGCCCTCACCCCAGGCTGCTTGCAGCAGCCCTGTCCAGCCTGGCCACCGCTTAGCGTTCCTAGGATGGCTCCCGCCACCCCAGGCAGGGCACCGGGCGGAGCCCTGCTGGGACTTGCTCTGAGTGGGAAGGAGCTGCCAGGGCCCCAGGTCTCCGTGTCACCTGGACAGCGGAAGGGCTCCATGCATCACCCCCATATCAGCCCAGGGAGGGGGTGGGGGAGGGCAAGGGGGAGGGCAAGGGAGAGGCCTTGGGCCAGCTGCTCTAGGGGAGGCCCTGCCCAGCCCTTCTTGCCCCCTGACCAAACGCGGACTTCAGAGCCCCTTCCCAGCAGGCTCTGTCGGGCCCGGGGGGCAAGCCTCAGCCCCGGGTGGGGCAGCTGCTGCTGTGTCTGCTGCACTTTGACAATAGTGCTCTGTGGTCTGGAACACCCGCCCCAGCCCGTGCCAGCCTCCACCCCCTCCCCGAGCCAGGATCCAGCCTCGGGCTGGCTGAGGAGGCATCGTGGGCACCCACAGGGCTGGGGACAGGCGCACGCCACACACCAGTGTGGGCAGCTGTGTGCACGGGGCCACTCAGGAAGCCCGGGTCACGACCTGCCAGCCCCACCCACACCCGCCCGCCACCGGGCACCTCCACCAAGTAACTGCAGCAACAGGCCTCTGCCTCCTCATCGCCATAGCAACGGCTGCACAAGAGCTGCTGGGAGGAGAGGCCTGCTGGGCGGGCAGAGGGCGGGTGGCCAGAGGGGCATCTGGTTACAGGCAGGCAGCACTGGTCTGGCCCCACCTGGGCGTCCCACCCAGGGGCCTGCAAGGGGGGGGTCAAGCCCTGTCCTTGAAACCAGCCCAGTGACCCCATGTTGTCCCTGGGGCCTGGGTGCCCACCGTGGGCCTGAGCCCTCTCCTGCTAGGTCAAGGGCAGAACAGATGAGACCTCAGGATGGAGTTGCAGCCTCCCACCCCACACACTTGAGGACAGTCATCCAGTCCCCCCCACCAGAAGCTGCCTGTGGCACCAGGCTAGGCCCACGTCCCACTGAGCAGGGGCAGGCCACACCCACGAGTGGCGAAACTGAGGCCCAGAGCTTGGGAGGAGGGAGCAGGCAAGGCCCAGGGGCCCTTGGCCCCTGCCCTGCAGACCGAGCTTGCCCCAGGGAGCGTGCCCCAGGGAGCGTGCCCCAGGGAGCGTGCCCCAGCGAGGCACTCAGCCCGTGGGGCAAGACCTCTGCTGGCCAGGTACTGGAGGCCAACACCGAAGCCCAAGACCCTCCTGGGCAGTGAGGGTCCGGCAGGGTCGTGCCCTGAACCCGGCCAGCCCTGGCTCCAGAGCACCAGCCAGCGAGGACTCCACCAGCGGAGGCAGGCCCGGGACCTCCACATGGCCCACCCAGCCAGCACCTGGGACCACGGTGGGTCAGGGGCAGAGGAAGGTTCTGGGGGAGGCCCAGCAGGTCAGGGCCGTGGGCACCTTCCATGAGCTCGCCAGGTGCCCTGCCAGCCACCGCTCCCTGAGCCTTGGGGTCCCCAGTGGACGCAGGAGCCATCATTCCAGCCTCTGCCCCCAGATCCTGGGGGGCGCTTCCTGCAAGAACGGGGCTGGGGGGACAGGGGCTAATTCTAATGCATGCCCACGCCCCAACCCCCGTTCTTCTCCTGAGACCTGCTCTGCTGTCCCCGGTGGCCCAAAGCCTGAAGTGGGGGAGGCTGCATCAGAGGCAGCCCCGGGGCTGCAGGCCTGACCTAGCGCCAGCCAGCTCCGGGTGCCCTAGGCAGCCAGTGTACCCAGCCCTGGCTCCCCGCCAGGGCCAGGTGCCCAGGGGAACCCTGCCAGGCTGTGGTGATGCCGGCCACCCTGCCCTGGCTGCAGCGCTGGGCTTCTCATTGTACACTTTGGGGCCAGTCCCTAGGAGACCCAGGCGGGACCCCGAAGGACCCCAGGGCCAGATGGGACAGGAGCCTCCGGGGTCTGGGTGGGCAGCACGGTGCCTCCTCCTCAGGCCCCCACTTGGGACCCCGGCCTGCTCCGGGCGCATCCTGGAAAATCCCCACTAGGAAACCCAAGCTGCCTGGGCCTCTCGGATGCGGGCTGCTGTCCTTCCCAGGGCCAGATCCTGAGGGCCGGCATGACGACATCCACACCACCCTGGCCCTGCTCCTCACACGAGGCTTCTGTCTCTGACAGCGGCTTGCCCTGAGCTCTCAGACAGCGGCCCCACAGCAGACCCTGGCCCCCACAGGGGGCTGGCTCAGGGGGGTCACAGAGTGGCTCAACCTCAGGGAGGGCGGCCCCAAAGGACAAAAGGGTGCAGGGACTCGGGCAGCCGAGGCTGGCACAGCAAGGACATTCCCAGTGGTGAGAAAGCAGTCACAGTTCGGGCTCGTGGACATGGGGGGAGGGGCAGAGGGAGGGCCGGCCCAAGGGCAGAGGAGCAGGGCTGGCAGGGAAGGGGCAGGGTCCCTGCAGGGGCTGGGCTCAGAGACTGCGGAGCCTGGACCAAGTAACCCAGGCCAGCCCTCCGTCCTGGGGACCAGGGCCTCCTGTGACCCTCAGGTCCCCGGGCCGCCTGTCCCCCCATCTCTGCGGCTGGCCCTGGATAGCGCGCTGCGGAGGGCGCTCGTGACTCAGCCGAGCACCGGAAAATCAGCGGGCGCGGGTGGCGGGCTGGGCACGGCAGATCCCCCTCCCCGGCGGCCAGAGCTCAGGTAGGGGCGCGCAGGGCCCGACTGGAAAGGGACTGTGGCCCGTCGTCCCTCTCGCGCCATCCCCCGCACCAGCCTGGGGTCTGCGCGCTCCTGGCTTGCCGCACGTGCGCGCGGGGAGCGCGCCACTGGCCCCGGTGCGCGCAGCCTCGGAGGCGGCAGGCCCGCGGCGCGGGGTCGCTCACCGGGCTCCGGCGTTTCAGCGTCACGTTCTTCCAGAGCAGCAGCTGCAGCTGGTGCAGGAAGCCCATGGCGGGGCCGCGCCCCGACCGCCTCCGCGCCGCGGCCAGCTCCTCTGCGCGCCCCGCCGGCCCGGCCGCCCGCCTCGCCGCTCGGCATCGCCCGCGCGGGGGCGGGGTCTCAGCGCTCGGGACCGGTTCCGCGCTGGCTCCGCCCCGGCGGCACGGCGACAGCCACTCGCGCCACCCTCCCGCCCGCGTCGCCCCCACTTAAAGGCGCCGCGCTGAGGCCGCTGCCCCGCCCCCGGCCCGGTACCTCCTGCACCGGACCCGCCCGCCCACCCGGCCAGTTCCTGGGGCGCTGTCCTGCTATGGGGGCCTTCTTGGTCTCCCTCATCTCGCCAGGTGTTGAAATGACGGCCCAAGCGCCCACATGTAAACCCAGACCCCCGACTCACCCCTTCCTTCCAGGGTGCTCTTCTCCCACCCCGGCCAGGCCTACGCGCAAGCCCGTTCTCGCTGGATCCTCCCGCAGGGGCACCCCAAAGTGGTTACTGGCCCCCGAGGGCGCTCTGAGCAGCCGCTGGGGGAGGTTCGGCCCCCACCAGGTCACCACCTCCGTCGCCTTCCTCGCAGTCCTGGTGGCAGGAACTTGGGCTGGACGTCTAAGAGCCGGGTCCCAGTCTCTGCTGGCTCACTTGGGGAGGGCGCCCTGGCTGCAGATGCCACCTGGGCAGGTGAGCCACTGCCCTCCAGACTTCCAAGAGCCAACATCCACCCAACCTGGCGCTTCCCGACCTGCCCCCACAGCGGGGGTGGGGCTGCAGGTGAGCTGTCCGTCCCTGGGGGTTTCCTGTGTCCCCCGGGAGTGAGCCACATGGTGACTCGGCGGCAGGGTGAGCGTGGTTGGGCTCTGCCAGGAGGAAGGGAAGGGACCTGCTGGCCCCAGAACCACCCTGTGCAGCACGGCAGGCGGGGTCCCTGGGGGGACTGAGCTGCCGCTCTGTGAGCAGCTCGCTTTTGTCCCCGTGTCCGAGGGCGAGTGAATTCCACGGAAGTGGGGTGGTACCCGCTGGAGGAAGGGGTCCTTGCTTGTTGCACGCGTCCGCGTGGTCGGGAAGGTTGCAGGGTCAATTCCCGGGGTGGCCAGCAGAGGGCAGGCGGGTCCCTGCACCACGGGAGGCCAGATGGGTGTCTCTGATACCTCCTCCCCTGCCTCCGTTTCCCCACTTGTGAATGGGAGCGGTGGGCCACGTGATGGCCAGTGTCTGGGGTGCAGATGGAGGTCGCACCCTACACTGAATGGCAGACCTCAGGGGCTGAAGCTCCCCAATTCTCCCACCTCCTCCTCCGAAACGGGAAGAGGGGCAGCTGGGGCAGGTGGGCAGGCACAATCCCCCACCCACCCTACCGTGCAGCTGAGGACACTTCCTTCTCCCTGGTCAGCACATGGGGTTAGGCCAGGGCCGGAAGTCTCTGGCAGGCCTTCCCACAAGCCCCTGCCAAGGAGGAGGGCAGCTTCCTGCCGCCTCCACCCGCTGTCCTCCCCCACCTAGGGCAGGGGCAAGTCCTGAGCTCCTGTCACAGAGGCTTGGCCCCTGGGTGCCCCCGTCAGCACCCCCAGAGTCTCACCACTAGCCTCTCTCCTCACTCAGCCGCCTGCCACGGGGACTCCTCACCTGCAGCAGCACCCTGGGGGCCCCTCCCTGCCGTGCAGCCCCCAGCCTCCTGGCAGAGGGAGCCTCACCAAGCAGCCCCCGCCTGCGAGCCAAACCCCAGGGCCTCCCACATGGGGCACCTTCGAACCCCAGCAGGTTCCTGACTTCGCCCCTGCTGTCCAGCCCCTTGGTCTTTTGGGGGTCAGAGAAGGCTCTCTGATTTGGGGGGGCCATTTAGCGGGGTACTGAAGGAAGGGGGTGGGCGGGGCCACACAGGGCAGGGCATCTCAGGCAGAGGGAGGGCAGAGACCTTAAGGTGGAGCAGTCGGGTCCCGGGGAGGGTCAAGGAGAGCTGTGCTCGGGCCAGGGTGGCAGATCCGCAGGGAGCCGTACGGGGTCCCGTGCCTCCCAGACCTCACACGCCGTGTTCTTGGCTTTTGTTTCTTTATTGATCGATGGCCCCTCGCTGAGGGGACTGCAAGGAGCCCCAAGCCGCCCGGCTTGCTCTCACACCTTGCCCAAGCCGGCACAGAGCTGGTCCAAGGGGCTGGTCCAAGTGCAGCAGCGCATCCTGGGCCAGCGGCTTGGGGGGGCAGGTTTCCCCCCCAAAAAATCCACAGGGTGGCATGTTCCGAGAGCTGAGGGCCCTGCCTCCAACCTGTCTTAGCCCCATGTCCCCACGTCCCCAGATCAAGGTACGGCAGCCTTGACCTGCCCAAGAGCCAACCGACCGGGGAAGGAGGGCCTTAGCAATCTCTCTTCTCTGATCCACCTCTGAACACTCACCCCCATTAATTCCCTCACTGTTCTCACCTCTGCCCCAAATGCCTGCTCTGATACCCACCAGCCTCCTCCTCCAGGCAGCCTGCCCAGACTGGCCCGCTCCTCCCTCATCTTTGCACCCTGGCCTCCGACTCCAGTCTCCACATCAGCCTGATGGTTGCCTGTGGGGGCCGATGTCCAGTGGTTTGATGTGAACACCCCACTGTCCACCCACACTGCCCGCCCCCAGCTACCTCCCCTACCCCCTCTGCCCGCCAGAGCTCAGGCCTGGAACCAGCCCTGGAACCAGCCCTGGAGGTCCTGGTAGACCTGGTCGCGGGGCAGGTGGGGGTATCGGGTGCAGATGACACAGAAGCGCTCCCGCCAGTCATCAAACAGCCGCACACGGAGCCGGTCCCGCCAGGCGAAGTAGCGCTGGTACTGGCTGTCGTTCATGCCCAGGAGGAAGGTGGCCAGCTCTCGGGCCGAGCTGAAGTCATCCACGTGCACAAAAGCGTCAGGCGGTGCAAAGGCCTCATAAGTGGCCCTCGGGGGCCCCAGCACCACCGGCACAGCGCCGGCTGCCAGGGCGTTGTGCCAGAACTTCTCGGTGATGTAGTCCGGGTGCTGTGAGTTCTCGAAGGCCAGGTAGAAGAGGTACCGGGCCACGGTGGGCAGCAGGCAGTTGGTGCACAGTGGCCGCCGGCTGGCTCGGCCGAACACATCCACCGGCAGGTGAGGCGCCAGCTGCCGGTACAGCTGCACACGCCGCTGCCGCGCCTGGAAGTTGCTGACCACCCAGGCAGCCACCCCGTTCTTGGCCGGCAGTGGGGGCGCGGGTCCCTGACGGGGCTCCAGACGGCCGTAGGGCACAAAGATGTCCGAGTCGCGCCGGTAGCTCAGCACCCAGTTGAAGATGCCGCGGAGACGGCCGAGGCCGTGCGTGTGGCTGGGCGACTCCATGGAAGCCCACACCCAGGGCTGCCCCTGCGGCCGCTCAGCCAGGGGCAGGCGAGCCCGCCGGGTCTGCAGCTCTCGGTGGTGGAAGACCACGGCGTCGGCGCTGGGCAGCAGGCTGCGGTTGGTGCTCAGGCAGCAGTGAGGCACGCCGTAGCTAGCACAGGTGTTGCTGGGCAGCTCCGGGGGCCGGCTGGCAAAGGGCCAGTGCCAGATCAGGATGGTGAGAGTGCGCTGCGGTGCCGGGACACCCCCAGGGGCCCATCGGAGTAGCCACAGGATCCAGAGGGCTGTGAGCACGGCTGCCCCAGGCCAGGCCCCCCAAGGCCCAATGCTTCTGCCCTATGCAGGACGCAGGAAGAGAGGCTGTCTCCCCGGGCTCACCCACGGCCCTGTCTCCCAGCCCTGGCCTCCCCGAGCACCAGACACTCACCGGCATGGTTCGTCCACGGTTCCCAGAACCAGTCACCCAAGAAACCCGGGGCACTCAAATCACAGCAGGCACCAGGCAGGGGCCTGAAATCACAGCTGCGCGCTGCACTCAGCTGCACCTGGAAGTGAGTGCCTTTCATCTGCCCTGGATGAAGGAAACCGGGGTGCCTCCCACCCGCCCCCGCCCTGCCCCACCCCGCCCTGAAGGTGACCTTCAGCATGAACCACCAGCCTCACCCTGCCTCCCCTCCCGTCCCCTGGCTGCTGGGAGGGGGCAGTTACAGGAGGGGCGCCAGGCTGGACCCAATTCCATGCCCCCCAGTGCTGCTGACCTCTGGGTGGGCACAGGAGGCAAGTGCGGGGGTGCTGCTCATCCTCGGGGAAGGGGAAGCCACCCTGGGTGCGGGGGGCCCCGCCCTTGAAGAACTCCCCAGAAACGGAGGACCCCGTCCCTGCCTAGCACCTAGGCCTGGGCCCCCTGGGGACGGCAGGCACGCTCCCCTCAGAGACCGCACCGAGTCCCTGCCAGCGCCGCCCCCTGCGGCTGCGGCGTCTCCCACTTCCCCTGCTCACCACCTGCTGGGCGCTGCCCGGACTCCAGGCCCACCGCCCCGCTGGCCTGCTGCGCTCAGCTCTTTGCCAGGCGGCCGAGGTTTCTACCGTTGCTCCTCCTGGGGCCGCCCCACCCACCCCTGCCCTTCTAGAACATCTGGTGAATTCAGATTCCCCGAGAGGGGAGTCCGTCCTGAGGCCAGTGTCTGTCCACACGAGGCCCTGGACAGGCCCGCAGTGGGCAGTTGTCAGGCTGGGCCTGGCCCCTGTGGGCTGTGGGACCTTTTCTCCCACCTCAGGACACATACCCGAAGAAGCCCCAGGCTGGGGGCAGGCCCAGGGTCCTGGATGGGAGGGACAGAGCTTCTGCCAGCAGGTCTGAGGGGTGGGAGCACTTCCCTTGGGGGCTCTGGCTCCCATCATCCGGGCCCCCAGCTCAGGATGAGGGTGGGGGCAGGGAGGGGGCTTTCCAGGCTGGAAAGGGAAGCGGTCCTTGCGTCCCCGACATGGGGGGCAGGGGGGCTGGCGCCTGTGCCAGGAAGAGGAAGGCTCACATCCAGGGCCCTTCTCCTCCCCCACCCCCCAGCCAGCCTGGGTCCCAACCTGGAGGTCCAGTTCCTTCCCCTTTTGCTCTGGTTCCTCAGAGCCGGAGACATGGCCAGCCAGCATGGGCAGACGTCCCTCTGCCTGGGTGGTGCCCCTGAGCTTTGTCCACCTCAGCCACACTCTCATCTGGTCCTGGGCGTGGGAGGGCAGGTCGGGGCCCCCCGGCCTCGCACTCTGGAGGCCTCAGGCCCGGCGGGATCTTGGGGGCTGGGGCCAGATGTTGCAAAACCAAGAGCAACCAGTGACTGTCCCTCATGCTTGCTGGGGGGCCTGCACCCGCCCCCCTCCTGTCAACTGCCCTCCCCTGCTGCTCTCAGGGCAGATGCATGGGGGTCACAGGCAGCTCCGGAAGGGGGCAGTTTGGCCCCTCAGAAGCTCCCCACCCCTGGCAGAGCCTCAGAGCTGTGGTGGCACCTTGCGCAATGTCGGAGGAGGGGAGGGTGGGCTGTGGGACCTCTTGGAAACCAAGCGGCCAACCCCAGGTGCTGGTGCCCAAGGGCCTGGCTCCCTGCTGGCCAGCACAGGGTGAGTGGCTGCCACCTGCCCTGCCCTTCCAGTTGCCCTGGTGTTTAGGGAGATGAGCGCGGTGGCATCAAGCTTTTGGGGCTGCCTGGCATCCGTCCCCTGGCAGGGGACCCCAGGGGAGCCACACCCTGCCCCAGGCCTTGCATCAGCCCACTGCACCTCCCTGTGGTGGCAGGCACCTCGAGGGTGGCAGGCACACAGGAAGGAGCTGATCCTGTCACAGCCGGAGAGCGCCCGGGCTTTGGCTGCCAGCGCTCTGCCCTTCCTGTTTGCGCAGCCAGGCTGGCCGGGACCCTTGCCGCGGGCCTCACCGCAGCCCAGCCTGCTCCCTTCCTGGGTGGATTCGGAAAGAGCCCGCTACCTCCGAAGGGGCTCCGCCGCTCCCCTGATGCACGTAGCCTGCCCCTCGGGCTCCCGCCATGGGGCCCCGTTGTGGGAACCCGCTGGCTGGGAAATGGGGCTCTGGGGTTTGGTCCAGAAATGGGTCAGAGCGAGAGGCTCTCAGGGGAGAAAGCTGAGTCAGAGGGGAAGCGGGGGCCTCGTCCTGCCATCTCCTCCCCAGGCTCGCGCCTCGCTGTGATGCAGACGGAACCCAGCTCCAGCTTCCAGCCCGTGAGCCTCTTGCAACTGAGCACACACCATCGCTCTGCGGCTGAGCCTCTGGCCGGCTGCGGGGCTGACCACCCAGTGGGTGACAACTAAGCCAAAACCGGGGTGGGGGGTCCCCATAGAGAGGGCAGGCAACTAGCCTCCTGGTCACCGCCCCCCTCAGACAATAAGCCGCCCAGCCCCCCGCCAAGGGGTGCCTTGGAGGGAGCCAGGGCCTAGCTGCCCACCTGCCAGGCAGCAAGCAGCCAGGCGCCCCGAGGCCCCCTAGTGGCCGTGCTCCAGAGCCACCTGGCTCCTGGGAGCAAAGGAGGCAGAGGGAGCCAGGGTGCAATTTATTCCCAACCTGAGGGTGGGCGGAGCATAGTTCAGGGTGCCCTTTAGGGAAGGTGGGTGCACTGAGGCTGGCAGCTGGCCCAGGGGCCCCTAGGGCAGGGTGCAGCCAAGGGGACACCACCAGGGTGGTGCCGGGGGCCAGTGTCAGCAGGTGGGGCAGGTGCGTTCCTTCTGCCTTGAGTGGGACCACCTGAGTCCAGGGGTGCCCTGCAGGCGCCAGCCCCTCCTCTCCAACGCCCTGTCCTTGCCACCCAGGCTCGGAGCATGGCTGCGTCCTTGTCCGGGAGGAGCTCCAGGACCTGCTGGGGGTCCCTCCAGCAGCTGACCGTGGCACACCCCTCGCTCCACACTCAGACCCAAGGCCCTGCCCCTCCATGCTGCACAGTGGGGGGGTCAGGGGCAGGTGTGCAGCTGCGGGATTCAGAACCCCACCTGCCCAGAACTGGGGTCTCCAGAGTCCCCGTGGAGCCAGGGCCTCCCGGAGCCCTAAACCTGGCCCACCCTGGGGCCCATGGAAGGGGCTGGAAAAGTTCAAAGTGGGGCTGGCTCTGTCTGGTGGAGCCCGAGGCCGAGGAGGCCCTGAAAGCCGGGTGGGCAGCAGGGTGCTGGGGGAGGCCTCCCTTCCTGGGGGACCCACCCCCTGCCTGCGCTTCCCGGGCCCAGGCCCCCAGGCTCCCTCAAGCTGCTACCACTGGGAGGGGCACCCCCTTTGCTGGGGCACCGGGGAGTGGGCGGCAGGGACACTGGGGACAGGTTGGTGACCTCCGAGGCAGGGGAAAGACGGGACACACCGGGTGGCCGCTCCCTGCCCAAGTCAGGGCAGCAGGGTTTGGACGGGTGAGTCTCAGGACCCCAGGGCCTGAGCCCAGAGCTCTGGAGGAGCTTCCTGGCCCCAGCTGGGTGAGACAGACGCTCGGACCACACCCAGCGGCCTTC
The DNA here is from genome assembly GCA_004027475.1 of Anoura caudifer. NCBI lineage: Eukaryota > Metazoa > Chordata > Mammalia > Chiroptera > Phyllostomidae > Anoura > Anoura caudifer. The sequence goes on along the minus strand of PVKU01003653.1, from coordinate 155,055 downwards.
ACCTCTGCACCCCCATTTTCTCTGTAGCTGTCTCCCCTGAAGGCGCAGGCGAAATGACAGTGGACATGCGGTCCTCGTTGCCTTGCCCCCACCCCACACGGTTCCCAGCCCCCGCGCCTGCCCCCTCCCATGTCCCACACCATGTCTGCTGCAGAAACCCAGACTGGTGGCTGGGGCGAAGCCACACGCAAGGCCTGCATCCTGTTCCTCCCACTTCTGGCCCAGGTGGGCAACCAGCAGGAATGGAAGCGCTGGGTGCCCGCTGCCCTTTTCATCCTACAGGGGGCGGGGCACTTCGGGGAGCGGCACCGAGTCCAGATGGGCCTGGCCCTGCACCGCACCCCCTTCCCATTGGGGGCAGAAGTGTTGAGGGGTGAGGCCTGGAAACCGAGAAGGGTGGGGGTGATCCTCTGATTCGGAGGAGAGTTGAAGCCTCCGCTTCCCAGCAGGGCACAGAGGTGCCCCCCTCTCTCAATGGTGGGGCTGAAAGCCACAAGACCCCACTCCAGGTGTGGTCCCCCCACGAGGCCCCAAAAGCTAGGGCTGGGTCTCCACACCTGAGCCCAGGTCTGAGCTGCATTTTAATTGGCTTGTCTGCAGCATTCCCGTCCGTGCTGTCCGTGCGTGCGTGGCCGGTACGGTTGTCCCCGCCCTCCTTTGGGTGCAGACCCTAGAGAGCAGAGGCAGGGGAAACAAGGTACCCTGCCCCCCAGGGGTTTCCGGCTGGCACCCCAGCCCAGCCGCACAAACAGCCAGATGTCAGAACACGGCTTCTTTATTGGGAAACGCGGGTCCTTGGCCCCCCACCCGCGGACCCACTGGTCCTCGAGAGAGTGGGCGTCGATCTTCCTGTCACTGCGGTGGGGGCGGCAGGGGCGCGGACAGCGAGGAGTGGTCGAACAGCGGGTTCCGCACCTCCATCTCCCCGGTCTGCAAAGGCGGGGGTTAGGCGGACTGGGGGGGGGGGGAAGGGTGGGAGCGGCCGGGCTGGCGGAAAGGCCCCCCCAGGAGCTGGTAAGCACTCCCCGCCTCCGCACTCACCGGGGCCAGGCCCGGGCACTCGTACACCGTGAAGTCGCCATCTTCGTTCTCCTCGTCCGAGGAGGCTGAGTCCAGCTCCTTGGGGGGCTCTTTATGCCTGGTGGGGGCGGGATGGCCGGGTCCGCCCACACCTTCCAGGTGCAGGGGCCCAGATTGGAAGCGGGGGCTGGGCCCCCTCGGCCGGCCCCGCGCAGAAACGGGGGCGGGGCCGGGTGGTGGGGCGGGGCCGGGGCTGAGATGGGGCGGGGCCTGGGGTGGGGCGGGGCCTGGGCTGAGATGGGGGCGGTCCGCGTGGGGCATCTCACCGCTCCAGGCACCGCATCTGCTGCCGCTGGTGCTGGTAGTGGTACACCTCCGCGCTGCGCGCCAGCCGCTGGTCCCCGGGCTGCGGGGGCGGGAGGCAGGGTCAAGCCGCGGAGGAGGGGCCAGGGGCTGGGAGGCAGGCAGGGCGGGAGCACACACCGAGATCTTGGGCGTTGCGGGGGAGCCCGGCGCCTGAGGGGCAGCGTAGTCCGCCTTCTGGGTCAGGCGGATGTCCCGCTGCAGCCTGCGGGGGCAGAGCGGAGGCTGAGACCCGCAGGCTCGCGGCCCGCCCGCCCCCCGCCTGGTTGCCCCACTCACCTGCACCAGCAGAGAGCGGCCACGGTGAGGGCCGCTGCGCCGGCCACGGAGCACGCCAGGATGAGCACTGCGGGCAGGCGGGGCGGGCGGTGAGGGCGGCCTGCCTCCCGGCCGGACCCTGCGCTCCGCCCGCCCGGACCTACCGAGGGCGAAGCCATCACCGCGTCCGTCCCGGGGGTCCAGGGGGGACATGCGCACAGGCCCAGACGGCACAGGAGAACCGAAGGAGGTGTGGGTCGTGGGCGTAGGGGCTCCTGGAGTGGAGGGGAGGCCCAGGTCGCCGCCCTGGCCTCGTTCCGAGAGCCCCAGGGTGGCCGCTGCAGAGAGGAGGAGAGTTGTCTCCACAGGGCTAGGCTAGGCAGGGGTTGCGGGGAGCCGAGCAGGGTGGGGGGTGGGGGGTGGCAGGGGACTCACCAGCCTCCAGGAGCCTATGGGGAGCTTCGTGCTGGGGTAGGGCCGTGAGCTTCCAGCGCCCTGCCTCCTGCCGGGCTAGCTCCTGGGCCAGGAGGTCAATCTCATCTTCCAGTCTGGGCTGGGCTGGGCGCTCCTCTGGGGACAACGAGGGACCATCAGGTGAGGGGCCCCCAGCCACCGCCTGACAGCATGGGCTGCAGGTGGCTCCAGATGCAGAGGGACCCGTCCTGGAGCCAGTCCCCAGGCCCGGCCTCCTGGCTTCGCTTTCCAGGCTCCTCCCAGGCACTGGTAGCCTGCAGCCCCTGGCCATCTTGTTGCCATGGTGACCAACTACGTGGGGGGAGCTCTGTGGGAGCAGCAGCATTCCCAGGAAAAGTGGGGGTGCAGCAAGTGGTGGAGGTGCTAGGGGAGGGGGCATGAGCCAGGAGAAGGGCAGGGGGCCCTTGGCCCCACCTGTTCCCCACAAAGGGGTGGGCGGAGCACTGGGGCCACATAACCCTGCACCCCATGGCCTTCTGTACCAAGAAGGGCGGTGGCTCCCTGAGGAGTGGGGAGAGGCCCCTTTCTTATCCCCCCATCTCCACCAGGAGGGCAGCCCTCCGGGTGACACTGGTGAAGGGGGTGACGGGCCCCCTCCTCCCCATGGTGGGCTCTGCAGGCCAGACCAAGGCTCCAAGTAGACACCCCGCCCAGCAGCATGCCACCTCTAGAGCTTGCCTACCTGTCCCGACCCCTGCCCCACTCACCACCAGGAACAGGCTCCTCCAGGAAGCCCCTCCCACAGGCCCAGACTCTTAGGCACCCCCCTGGGGCCTTCCCCACTCTGGGCTCGGGGTGGTGTGCGGGCAGGGCACCCCAGTGCACAGGGAGGGAAGAAGTGAGTACCGGCAGGGGTGCGGCAGGGGAAGTGGGCGCCTGGGGGGTGGGGCAGAGTTTGGGGGTCCCTGCCTCTCCCAGAGTCCCCCAGTATGTCACCTCGGACATCCCTGCCTCAGCCCACCACTGGCTCTGGGCCGGTGCCATCTGGAAAGGACCAGCAGGCCACCTGGAGGGTGACAGGAAAGCGCCCAGCATCCCACCGAGCTCAGGGGGCCTGGGAGCTGAGGCTGGGGGCAGTGGTCAAGGTGGGGGGGAGGGGTATCCTGCTCTCCAGTACCCGGAGGCCGGCGCGCCCTGGGCACACAGAGGCCCCTTCGGTCCTCCCGGAAGGGCTGAAGGCAGGGCCCACAGACGTGAGCGCCCGGGGGGCACCGTGCCCGCCTCTGCAGGGCACAGTCCAGGCTCCCGGGGCAGGCGGCTGCATCTGTGGAGGAAGCAGAGGCAGGCTGAGGTCACAGGCCTGCACAGACGCAGCACTGTCCCAGGCGCCCTCCCCCACCCACAGAGCTGGCCAGACCTGGCTCCGGCCATTGTTCTGGGCAGGCCCTTCCTCCCCATGGCCAGGGACCAGAACCAGGAAGACAAACAGTGCTAACACTTATCAGAACTGCCCGCCCCACCTACTCCCCAGAGTCCATTTCCCGGCCTGCGCCAGCCCTCTGCGCGGAAACTGCCCCTCACTGTCCGCGTAGCACCGCGCTGAGCTCTCCCGAGCCGGGCTGGGCCGCCCTCCACTTCCGGCCTCTGGTCTGGGTTCCCTGGGCGCAGGCCGGCCCACACTGGGAGCCCTGGGGTGGGGCTCAGGCCTCTCTCTGGCTCAGGGGCAGCAGAGGATTGTGGCTCCCCTCTCCCCGCCCTCAGGGGCACCCTCCTGACCAGTCATGCCCTTCTCCAGCCCCAGGGAGCACAGCCAGGGGGCAGGGCAGAACCAGTGTCCGGCCTGGGCTGCAGTGCTCCCCTTGTGTCCTGTCTCCGGCTTGTCCCCAGGGCACAGGGGCTGCTGGGGCTGGGGAGGCCTGGGATGGCTCGGTCAGTCTCACTCGCTTCTGACACAGGGCGTGCCTGGGACTTCGGCCAGGCCCAGGTCCTGGTTCGGGGCCCAGACCAGTGTCCCATACGCACAGCCAATGGATCCCATCCCCATGCTGGGGGACAGAGGGCAAAGGTCCCCTCTGCCTCAGTTTCCCCTCTGGTACAGAAGGTGAATGGCCTCCAAGTCCTGAGCACTGGGATGCTGGGCAACAGAGCCACAGAGCCAGGGGACAGCCCCCAGGACCATCAACCCTGCTGGGGGAGGCTCGGGTATTGGCGTCTCTGGAGGGCCAGGACCCCTCTCAGCCAAGGCCCTCACTGCAGGGGGTCACCGAGGTCCATCCAGGGCAACCTGGGGGATCAGGAGATGCCCAGCTCCGCCCTTCCCCAGACCCGGGCAGGCCTGGCTCAGTTTCTGTGCTGGCCGGACACGTGCAGCACTCGGCGGCAGCGGGTGACCCCTCCAGGGGGCTCCAGCCGCCTCTGTCCTGCACGGCCGGGGCCAGCAGGCGCCAGCATCAGGAGCGGGGCCCAGGGTTTGGGCTTGTTAAACATTAAGCCCGTGCCAGCAGGTCTGTCCGGACCGCACCCACCAACTGGGTGCCGGGGGCACCGGGCACTCCCTGCCTCTGGTGCTCAGAGTGCACCAACCAAGGGCAGGGGCCTGAGGTCCAGCGCTGGCGGCAGGCTCTGGTTCCCAGGGGCCTCCACCGCCAGCCCCCCAGCCCAGGAAGATGTGGCTGCTGCTGTGGGGGCCGCTGGAAAGGCCCCCACTCCAGCCTCAGGGTGCAGGAGGAGGTTCCAGGGACAGTGGCTGCCGAAGAGTGGCTGGCCCCCCACCTCACATCTGGGTGAGCATAAAGCCAAAGAGCAGTTGGCATGTCGCCTGCCCACCCCGGGGGCTCAGCACCGCGGCCGCAGCCCATCTCCTCGGGAGGCCCCACCCAAAGGCCCTGGAGCCCAGCTGTCAGTGGGCAGCCTGTGCCACCCCTGGCCAGCCAAGCTCTAGCCCTTAAACCTCCGCCCCTGGTCACACCAGCCTCCCACCCAGAGGGGCTGTGCCCAGGAGGAAGCCTGCCCTGCTCTGGCCTGGAGGCCACACACGGACAACCACGTTACCCGGCTTAGCATTCCAGCATACCAGTCGCTTAACTTCTCGGTGCCTCAGCTTTCTCATCTGTAAAATGGGCTGAAAACGGCACCTCCCTGTGGGGCTGCCAGGCAAACGGAGCAATTGTGTGGGCACCCTGTCCCAACTCAGCCCTCTGGGGCTCCAGGTCCCCACAGACCGTGGCTGCCTGGAACCTCGGTGCCCATCTCGGAGGCAGGGAGGGTCTCCCAGGACCCTGGGGCTCACTGGAGTCCACCCTGGGAGGTGCCCCTCAGCCCCCAGCACGGAAGGTGGGATGGCAGCGGCGGGGCCCTCCACGGCACAGGGTGAAGGAGAGAGTTTGAGACTGGAAGCTAATCCTGTCTCGCTGAAGGCAGAAAACCAGACCCTAAGCCTGAGACAAGCTGTCAAACACCCTAGGAACCTTCAGACCGCGACTGTGGCAGCAAAGCAAGGGACACGTCCTACACCGCCCGAGGCATGGGGACAGGCAGATCAGCACTGGTACCCGGACCCCAGGACACACACAGGTAGCAAGACACCCGGGGCCAGGCCCGCCCGGCGCAGCACCAGGGAAACGCACACAGACAGGCAGCCAGCGGCAGGCCCACGCGCAGAGGCCTCCCGAGACGCAGACACAGACAGGCTCACGAACTCAGAGACAAAGCCAAGAAGCGCGTGAACTTCGGGTTCGCCACCAGGAACCCGGGAGAAGCCCTAACCAGCGGCGCCCTTCAGGGCCCCCCCCCCCCGGGCCTGCCGCCCGCATCCCCCGCGAGGCGGGGGGGCGGGGGGGGGCGGCCAGTGCGGGGCTGTCAGCGGGCCTGGACTGCCCGGCCCGCGGGCCCAGGCGAAGGCGGCGGCGTGGAGAGTGACAGCGGCGCCGCGCAGCACGACCCCCGCCCCGCGGACCCGGCTCCGGGGCGACCTGCGACCTGCGCCGAGCGCTGTCGCTCACCCGGGCGGCCGGCAGCGGCACCGCGCAGGGCGACGCCGAGGACTAGGCCGGAGAGCAGCAGCCGCAACAGCCGCAGGTGCCGCGGGGAGGGCGGAGGGACGGGCGTCGCCATCCTTCAGCGCCGCCGCCGGGGCAGCATGGCACCGCGAGGCCCCGGGCTGGGCGCGGGCTCCCGGCGCCGCGTCGGCTGAAGCGGAGGAGGAGGGAGCGGAGGAGGAAGAGGAGGTGGAGGCCGAGGAGGAGGAGGAGGAGGAGGAGGAGGAGGAGGCGGTGGCGGCGTTGACGCTGCGGCAAAGGATCCGGGATGCAGGCGCGGCGACCAGGCAGAGCGCTGGGAGTGCGCCTGCGCGCTCCACCTGCGGGGGCGGGACCGCGCCTCCAGCCTGAGCCCCTCCCCCCTCTCGAGCTCTGACGGACCCCAGAGTCTCAGGGTCTTTGGTGCTTCAACCTGCGTGGCCTCTGCACCTGAGGACCTTCTCTGTTCTCCACAAACACCGGTAGGGACTGGCCGGGGGGTGGGCTTCCCCAGATGCGCTTCTCCCGCCCTCCCCCCGCCCCCGTGGGGCTGCCACCTCCCACCCCACCCCCACCCGCTGGAGCAGGAGACCTGACTGGGTCTGGCGGCGCAGCCCCGGGGAACACAGGGACACCAGGCGCGCACGGGGTGGACGGGTGGATAGGAACGCACAGGTGTGCCCCAAAGACGCAGCGGGCACTCAGAGACGTGGCTACAAGCAAACACACACACAGAACTAGGCCGGCGTCGGTGGCCACTGGGGTTGGAATGGGGCGGCTGCTCTCAAGTGAAGCCACCAGGGGGCAAGAGTGGCCTGGAGCTGTGAATGAGACTCAGCTGGGAGCTGTCCACGGTCCCCAGGTGACAGCAGCCTTACAGTGCCCTGGGGCCCCAGGACAATAAAGCGGCTGGGGCGCCCCCGCTTGCACTCCGCTCCCGGCTTCCTGAGAGCACATTCACCCCATCTCGCCTGGAACCCTCCCTCCGGCTCAGGCCGCTGAACCAGGACGAGCCCCCAACCCGGTGCTCGCTCTTGGGCCTCTGCCCTCGGAACTCGGACGGTGGGGCTGGCCGCTCTCCGGTCTGTCGATTGGCCCGCACACCGGCGCAAGCGGCGCGGGGTGGGGTGGTGGGGAGCAAAACAGCGATGCCCCACAGGGCACTGCCCGGGTAGAAAAAGGGTCTGAGAGCTCACGTCCCAGAAAGGTTCGCGCAGGCGGGAGGTGCAGCGAAGGCCACGCCTTCGCACAGCGGCCCTAGCGGGAGAGAGCAAGGCTGCGGGGAGGGGCGGCAGGTGGGGGCTGGCTGATGCCCCCCGGGGCGTAGAGAAGCACCCGAGCAGGAGGGGAGCGCTCTGTCTCCCCGCGCGCTGGCCGCGCTCGGCTCCGGAGCCAGGCTCTCCGCAAGGCTCATCCCTCCCGGAGATGGAGCCCGAGCCCCGCCTGGCCCTAACCTCAGTGTCCCTGCTCCGCACCGCCTTCGCGCCCTCCACCCCGCTCTTCGAGTACCGAGCGGTCCCCAGGCACCTGGCTTGCTCCCCACCCACCCTCTCTGCCTCTCAGGTCGCGGCGCCCGCACCCAGGCCCGCTCTCCGCAAGGGCCTGGCCTCCCGTCTGGCCTAGGCCCCAGACGCAGGGCTGGGGTGGTGCAGGGGCTCCCATAGCCAGAGAAGACTCGGGGGTGCAGGGACTCCCCGCCGGCCACCCAGGGCCACAGGGGTGGCTGGGGACTGCGGCCAGCACTGCCCCAGGGCTGGCAGGAGGGGCGGCAGTCCGCCCGGAGCACCGGGAGGGGGCGCGCCCACGTGGCCGGCGCAGCCGTGCAGAGGTCGGGCGGGCCGCAGCAGCCTGTCCACCGCTCCAGGAAAAACGTTTTATTACAAAGTTTTACAAGCAGGCACAGGGCTGGCCCCTAGCCTATGGGCTCTGACTCTCCCGCTAATGCAGACCCGAGTGTGTGCGTGGAGGGGGTGCTCGGAGGACCAGATTATCAGAATAAAGGCTGCACTGGCTGGAGACCCACCCGGAGGAACAGGCTGAGGGCTATGGGGTGTCTGCCTCACCCATCCTCTGCAGGAGAAAGGGCACGAGGCCTCGAGACGGAGACAAGGCTGAACAGGCTGTCGGGGCTAGGTTCGGTTCCCTTCGCGCTCCCGGCCCCCCCGCTCCCCCCCCCCCGTGGGAGCAGGTGCTAGAGTCTCCGTCTCGGTTCTCGGTTTCCGGGCCGCATTAGGGGCCGAGATGTGGAGGGCAGTGCGGGGAGGGATGGCGGGGGGGGGGATACGGGGCTGGGGCAGCTGCCCCCAGCCAGTCGCTAGATGGCGCTCGGCGACTCGGCGGAACGCGCCTGGCGCACCAGCAGGACCAGCGCGGCCAGGAGCACGGCGGCGAAGACCAGGAGGAGGACCACCCAAGAGCTGAAGTGGACGCCCTTGCGCAGCCCGGGCGGGTCGGCGGGGATCATGTTGGTCAGGTTCAGCATGTAGCCGAGCGCCCAGCCGACCGCAGTGTCCCCGGCCTGCGGGTGAGGAGCGCGGACTCAGCCTTTATGCAGCCCCGGAGGCCCCACCTCCACCCCGGAGGCCCCGCCCTCCCGCCAGTTCCCACCTTCTTCTGGAAGGTCAAGCGGCTGAAGGCGCGCTCGTCGAAGCGGTAGCCCCTGCTCAGGAGCTGCTGCACGAACATGGCCCCGGCGCAGTAGCTGGGCAGGTGGGCCACTTCCCCCGGCGCCCGAGCCTGCAGCTGAGATGCAGGTGGGGCGATGTTGGGCCCCCGGCTACCAGGAGGGCTGGGCCCCACCCCGCGGGTGGCCAGCCCTGGGCTGCACCACGCGTGCACGCGCGCGCACACACACGGGCAACGTTGGGTAGAAAGAGGCCAAGGGACCACCACTAGGCAAGCCCTTCCTCAAGGAAGAAAAGCGTGACTTTGGGATGGCTGGGAGCCCCATGCTTAGGAGGTGGACAAGGAGGGGACAGCAGGAATGGCCACCAGAGAGCTGAGGGCTGCGGCAACCTCAGCATGTGGTCAGGGGAACAGAGGAACCGCCAGGCTTGAGCCCCAGCCCAGATCCTGGGCTTGCCTCCGGCCCCCCTCCCTCTCCCCCAACCCTCAGTCTCCCCAGTCTGCCTGCCACCAGATACAGAGAGGGCAGGGGCCTCCCCTCCCCCCCGAGCCCCCCTGAGCTTCTCCTTGGCACCTGGGTCTGCCTAGGAGCAGGAGCCAGAATCCTGGGAGTTGTCTTCAACTCCCACTCCTGGCCTGAGGCCTGCCTGTCCCACCTGCCAAGTCTCTCTGGAGGCCGACTCCTGCACCCCCCACCCTGGCTGTTCCTGCTGCCCCCCAGGTCATGGTTCTAGGGAGACCCCTCAGGGAGGCTTCAGCGGCCCCATCCCTTCTGGCTCCCGGCCGCCCCGCTGCCACCCGGCCACTTTCCGAGTCCAACCGGTGGTGTGTCCTTCGCCACACAGGGCCCTCTGAGAGGCCAACCCCCTCCCCGTCCCCCTGCCGCTGCCACTTCTCAGGCAACAAATGCCTGGGAAGCTGGCAACTGCCTGAGCCCTCCCCCAGGCCCTGGAGGAGGGGCGTGGGCCTCACCTCAGCCCACGTCTGGTTGCAGACGGTGACCACGGCGGTCTCCAGCTGCTGCGGGGTGGCCACGGGCAGCCGCATCACCGACCTCAGGAAGTCCACGGTGTAGAAAAAAGCAGAGAAGGCCTGCCCGGGGAGAGAGCAGCTACCCTGAGCCCAGGCCCCAGGCGTTGCAGGGCGCATGGCGTTGCTCCCCTCCCTGTCCCCTGGACTCACGATAAAGTCCCCAGCCACAGGGGGCTGGAAGATGCCGTTGAAGGAGCATTGCGAGAAAGAGCAGGAAGAGAAGTCGAACAGCTTCTGGACGAGGCCACGGCAGAGGGCAGGGTTGCTGGTGCCCTCCAGGCTGACCGTGCTGCTGCTGTCGAAGGCCTGGGGCCGCAGGGATTCGGTGCACGGGGACCCATACACGTCCTGGAGCTGCACCTGCCTGGAGTAGCCTCGAGGCCAGCAGGGGTGGGTGCCGTGGGTCTGGGGGGCGATGACGGAGTGGGTTGCGCCACCCCCGCCTCAGGCACTTCCCCCCAGGACCCTCAGAGGGCCAGCCTGATGGTCTCCCCTAAAACGTACTCGGTGACATCGCTACTGGGCTCAGGGGCAACCCTCAGATCCCTGCTGCTGCCGGACGAAAACCAAACCCCTCGGCCAGGCGGCCCTGGCCCCCCTCACCCCTCAGCCACTGGGCCTTCTGCACAGCCAGTTAGAGCTCACTGGCTCCTGCTGCCTGGAGAAGCCAACCTGGGCACCTGGGCACCGCTGCCCTCGGGCTCTACCCTGTGCCCTCGGCCCCTCCCCCACCCCCCGCAGGGCACAGCGGTGCGGGTGGGCAGGGCTGGCGGGCACCTGGAGTGCGCTGGCCAGCAGCTTCCGGAGGACCTGGTCGCGGCCATAGCAGAGGAAGCTGTGGGTGTACACACGGTACTGCTGGCCGTAGAGCCGCAGCTGGACCTCGTCAGCCGGGTCCTCGGCCGGGCTGGCTGTCTCGAAGGTGATCTGTGTGGAGGCTCCTCCCAGGTCCATGGCCCCCAGTGTCCCCTTCCTTGGCCGGTACCACTGGCCTGCCCAGCTGTACTGTGAGGAGCCAGAGCTGGGGGTCAGCCAGTGACTGGGTGCCCACACCCCCCGGCTCCTTGGGCTGGCTGGCAGGCCCACCTTGATGAAGTTCTCCAGCAGGTAGTTGGCGGTCACCCAGCCAAACACCCCCTCGTCCTGGCCAGAGAGGATGCGGGCACCACGGAAGTCGAAGGGGTACTGGGTCAGCGTCTGCGTCACGGCCTCGAGCACCTTGGCCGAGGCCTTGGGACTGGTCAGGCTGGGACATGGGGAAGTCTCTGAGAGGCATCTTTCCAGGGGCAGGGGGCTGTGGCCCTGATGCAGAGGTGCCTGGTGGCCCCCCACCAGCCAAGAGGGGCCCGGCCGAGGGCTGCTGCGGCTGAGGGCATGTGGGGCCCACCCTGTGCTGAGGCTGCTCTGGGGGGCCCAGGGCCGGGAAGGTCAGGGGGGCAGGCACACTCACTTGAGCAGACGCATGCCCGCTGTGGCTCCCAGGTAGAGGGGCGTGCCCGAGTGTCTCTCCCTGGGCACGTCCCGGACCGCCTGGTCCAGGCATTCAACAAGACTCTGACCAGCCTCAGCGGGGTTGTCTGCATAGCTGGAGATGCCCCCACCTAGAGGGAGGCCGTGAGAGAGGCCCAAGACAGGCAGTCAGCCCCAGGGTGGGCCACGGGCCAACAAGGCCGGGGGCCTTGGGCTCCCAAACAGGGCAGCGTCTTCAGTACACCTCTCCGGCTGAAGCCTTCAGAGATGTCCACAGACAAAGGGACCACCTGTGCGCCACCCCGAGTCTCTGAGGCTGCCGCCGGAGCAGCGGGTGTGTGCACAGGTGCCAGGACAAAGCCCTGGGCGCTGGCCTCCCACGAGGCCTGCCGGGGGTGCCCACTGGCTCCTCTGAGCCCCTTTTGCTCCGTCTGGGGCGTAAAGGCTGGACTCGGGCCAGGCACGGCCCCAACCTTCTGACCGCTACCCACTTCCTCTGCAGAGTGGAAGTGCCTGCAGCTCCCAGGAGGCCCAGGGCCCTCCCTCGGTTTCGAGGTCTCCTGCAGCTCCTGTGTGGGGCGGGCCCTAAGCAGCAGGAGCAGAGGGGCCCATCTACAGAGGCTGAGGCCAGACAGGGCCCCTGAGGCCGTCTGAGGACGCCAGATTGGGCGTCCGGGCCGGGCGCACCCGGTGCTTGGGGGACCCTCACCGTGCACGTCACAGGAGCTGTGCTGGCCCACGATGCCGGTGTCGTTCTCCTTGTCCGCAGGCCACTTGTAGATGAACATGGACGTGTGGGAGGAGCCGGCGTCCAGGACGATGCCGTACTGAGGGCGGGGGTGTGGGAGGTCAGCCTTGGGGGGAGGGGAGGGGGCTAGGGGCCGTGCCCTTTGCCCCCACTCCTGCTTTCCACCCCACACTGCCCCGTGTCCAGGTTGGGTGTTCTGAGGCTCAGAGAAGGCGGGGGACACAGAAGCGACGGGGTGAATGGGGCCAGGAGCCTCTTCCCCTCCGAGGGCTGGAGCCATCCTGGCAGGGACACGCTGAGGGTCAGCGGGTCCCAGGACCACCTCTGGAATCCTGTCCCAGGGACATGAGGTCCGCAGGCTGCGGGAGGGAACCCAGCTGCAGGAAGAGTACTCCGGGGCCAGCTCTTTCCTTCCTCACATCCTGGTCTCTCGGACTGGACCCAGGCCCAACCTGAGGACATGGAAGCCAGGACCCAGGGAGGCTGGGAGGGCTCCATCCCCGCCGGCCCGGCCTGAAGACACCCCGTGGGCCTCTGAGCCAGAGCCACGGAGGGCTGGGCCCACAGGGCAGATGGGACGGAAGCACCCAGCTGGCATCCGCCACTTCCCAGAACCTGCCCCCGAGGGCCTGGATTCCAGCAGGCGGAACCAGACTGGGGAACACATCCTCCTGGACGGGGAGGGGGGCACTCCAGTCACCCCCCCCCAGGGAACCCCAATCAGTCTCAGAACAACCCATCCACTCATCCCAACTCCACCTGGTGGTGGTCCTCAGCTACAGAGCATCCACCCTGCCAAGGCCCATCCTGGGCTGCTGGGGCCTGCCCCTCACACTCACGCGCACACCCCAAACCCTCCCCACCGCCAAGTCCACGAAGGGGTTAAGGGAGTCTTGGAGGCTGGGCCTGGCCTGGCTCACCCCAATGCTTGCAGGGCCTGCCCTGTCTGACACCCCACCCCCCATACCGCCAGGCCCCCCTCAAAGGCAGCTGCCACTGTCCGGACCACGGGGAAGTGAGGAGGGTTGCCTAGGCTCCGGGACCTTCGCACTCCGTCCGGGTTGAACCCCAAACCGGTGCACCCCTGTGAGCTGCCGGGTTCCAGCAGGGGCCTGGGGCACATCCGGGGAGCAGAGAGACAGCGCCTCAGCCGCGCCCAGGACAGGCTCCGCGGAGGTTCCGCGAGCCGGGACTTCATCCTCCAGCTCCGCGTCTCCCCGGAAGCGCCGCCGCGGTCCGGCGGACCCAGGCCGGGAGAGGAGCGCACCGGGCCGGGACGCTACCCCGCTGGTCCGGAGCCGAGCGTGCGAGGCCAGGATCCACCCCGCCCCGCTGGTCCGGAGCGCAGCGCGGGCGGGGATCGTGGGCAGCCACGCGGGAGCAGCGTGGCCCTGCGCGGGCGCCGAGCCTCCCCGCTCGCGCCCCACCGGTGCTCCGCGCGGCAGCAGGCACCTTGAGAGCGGGCGGCTCCGGGACATCCCGAGTAGGGACGCACAGCAGCAGGAGGCCGCAGAGGCCCGCGGCGGCCAGCAGCAACGGCGGCAGCAGCGACAGCACCTTCCCGGCCATAGGCGGGTGGCGGACCGACCCGGCGGTGACGGAGGGGCGGCGGGGAGCTGGGAGGCCGAGGTCCGAGCGCCGAGGGGTAGGCGCTCGGGGCGGGACGAAGAGCGGCATCAGCCAGGGCTGGCCACGCCCGCTGACTGTCGACACGCCCACGGCCCTTCCAGGGCGCGCTCTTGCCGGCGCAGGTGAGTCACCCTACCTTCCCAGCGTCCAGATCGCAGCCTCGGCGCTCTGAGGTTGTTGCCTACCCTCCTGCCTGTCCGCGGTCCCCTCACCCGGGAACTCGTATCCTCTGACCTTCCCACCGACCCCAAGGGCTGGCCTGTCCGCCTCAGGGTGGACACCCGTGGCTCCACTTGGGCAGGACCGGAGAACGCCCCATTCCCGTTGCTTTGGGCAAGAGGCGTGGCATGGGGGTGGGCGGGCTGGCTCCCAGGCAGTTGGCTCCCTGCCCTACCTTCCCTGGGCCAGGTTCCAGGGACCCCGAGCTGACCAGGCTGGGCTTGCCCTGGACGTGCTGAAAGTTCAGAGCGGAGCAGCCGAGCAGACCTATGTCGTGCGGGTCCCAGTACCAAGGTGACAGCTGAGGATACAGGCAGAGAAGTGCGGGATGTCTACAGTCACTCCAAGTCCAGAAACAAGTGACCTCCTGGTCCTGGGCCACCTCTGCTGCCCCCTGTGCTTGGGGGGTGGGGTCCAGAAGCCTGGACAGGGGCGGTGAGAGGCTTCCCGAAGAGGAAGCCAGAGGGGCGTCTCCTCAGCCCTCACTGGAGGCCTTGTGCTGGAGATGGAGACAGCCCCCAGCCAGGCCTGACAGCGTGCGTGTCCCTGGACGCAGCAGGTGTGGGCCACAGCTCAGCCACCCCCTCCCCCCGCCCCAGAACCAGCTCTGTCCTTCCACCCCACAAAGTGTCTGGTCCCTGGGCTTTGACACCCGCCATACCCTGGTGACAGCTTGGCCACACATCACCCCTTTCTCTGGCCAGTGGCCATCCCTCTTCGTGCCCTCGGCAGAGTTGGAATTCCAGCACCAAGAACCCAGCCAAACAGAAGCCATGTGGCAAGACCACCAGAGTGCCAGTGGCGGGGGGCGGGGGGCAGGGGCTGGGCCACACCCTGGTCATTGGAACTGGCAGGATCCACCGCGCTGGGACGGCTGCCCGGGCTGAAGGTCCGGGGTCACAGGCCGAGCAAAAGAGACTTTCTTTCAGTTCAGGACCTCAGGACCCCGACGGGAAGGGTGGGAACCCCGGGAGTTGGCTCAGCCTCTGAAAAGCCCCGCCAGGCTGGGCCCCAGCAGAGTGTGTCTGGGTGGGGCCCTCGAAGGGCTCCGGGCCCTGGCTTCCCGGCAGCCCTCCAGCCCCCTCCCCCAGGCCCTTTCTTCCACCCAGAAAGCCCCCGGGGGGGGGGGCGGGAGGCTTGTACTGGACGCTGAAAAGGAAGAGACAAAGGCTGCCCTGAGCAGCCCCAGCAGCCCATAAAAGGGCATGAAAGGCAGGCGTGCTGGAGGCCTGGCCCCCAGAACCCCCACCTCACCCCACTGGGCCCAAGCAGGGCTCCCTGATGTCCTGAGCTGCCCTTGGGTGGAGGCCCCCCCCACCCCGCTCCTGCCGGCCTGAGAGGATGGGGTTTGGATCCTGCCTTTGGGGAGCCGGTGCATGGCTCAGCGCCCAACTGAGCCCGGGAAACAGAAGGGAAGGGGGCGGGGAGCAGGGAACAGCTGGTCCCGGGCGGAGGCCAGGAGTGAGTTTTGTTCCCGGGAACCGGCACAGGAACGCCCCTTCTTGGCGAGGAGAAGTCCTTCGGGAGCTAGGACTCTGGATGGGGGCGGGGTGGGGGTGGAGGTGGAGGTGGGGGGAGTTCCAATGCGTGGCCGGCCCGGCACCGGCACCCGGCGCCCTGGGCCTGGGCCTGCGGAACCTCAGTGGGGGCGGGGCTCCAGATGTGCCTCAGCAGGGCTTGGCCCGCTCGCTCCCGGCTCCTGGCGGGACTGTGCTGTAGAGAGGCGTGGGAGGGCCCACGGGAGAGGGGTCCTGGAGCCCACGCCAGGAGCCAGACCTCCCACGCAGAGTGGGGACGGTCACTGAGGTCTCGGCCACCTCTGCCCCAGTCTGCCCGTCGGAAACCTCGGTGTCTGGTGGCTGAAACACCTTAGCAGGTGAGGGCTCTTGGGCCTGTGTGCTCCTTGGACCAGCTCCGGCCTTCACAGAAAGCAGGCCGCGCGTGGAGGCTGTGCTGTGGACACCGGGGGCCCCCCACCCACTGTCCTGGGGAGCAGACTTCTCAGAGGCTCCCTCCCAGGAGCCGACCCAGTGCTGCCTGCCAGATGTCCCCGCCCGACAGCAGAGCAGGGGACAGGGACAGTGCAGCCGCAGGCCAGAGGCGGCTTCGACCCTGCCCGGGTGGGAGGTGCCTGCCCCTCGCCCGCCCGTTTGTCTTCCCCTTGTGCTGCATCGGGCCGGAGCACTGTGCAGTTTCCCCGAGCGTTCACACCGCGTTGGACTTCCTGCACGTGCCTGCTGCTCAGGCCCCGGCTGCGTCACCCGTGCAGCTGACCTCGGAGAGGGCGGATTTCCCTGCTGGCTGCAGGGTGTCTGCCATTAGCCCACTTAAGATTTCGTTTATTTATTTTCAGAGAGCAGGGGAGGGAGAAAGAGAGGGAGGGAAACAATTGACATAAGCGAGAAACATCGTAGCCTCTTGCGCTGTCCCCACTGGGGACCTGGCCCGCAACCCAGGCATGCGCCCTGAGGGGGACTTGAACCTGTGACCTTGTGGTTCGCAGGCCAGCGCTCCGTGCACTGAGCCACACCAGCCACGGCACCCATCCTTAGGATTTTCTAAGTCACACCAGCTTTTGTCTAGATTACTTCCTTATCAGAGTACGGTATATGTTGTGCAAAATACATGTTAATGGACTGTTTCTGTTACCGATAAGACTCCGAGTCCACAGTTGGCTCTCAGCCGTCACGTTTTGGGGGAGTCAGGGTTCTCTGTGAGTCTACGGCTGTGTGGGGGGTGCAACGCCCTGACCCCGCGTTGTTCCCGGGTCGGTGGTGCCCCGAACCTCAATGCTCTGGCTGTGCGGCCCTGGAAGCTCCTTACTAGTCCACATGGACCTGCTCCCTGCCCTTTCTCTTCCTCCTTCGCGTCTGCACTTGCTGTTTGCAAGCCTTTGGTTCGCCTGGCCGGGGCTTTCTCTCCGCCGTTCCTGCGTTCCCACCTGGGGGATGACTTGTCCCAGCCCCGAGACACATGGGCACCCGTGGGCCCTGAGGTCACAGCTGGGGCCGCTATCCACCACCCCAGCACCCTGTTCCTGGGGAGGGACGTGCCCCCGCCCCACTTCTTTTCCCGGAGCCCTTAGCCTCCCACGGAACTTTGGGAACGGCCTGCCCAAGTTCCTCGAATACCTCTGCGGTGATCGCGGCGGTGAGCACGTGGAACCTACACACCAGCTGGTGGAAAGGAACAACTTTCCCACATCGAGTCCTGGATCCGAAGCCCTGATTTATTTCTCTATGTCCTTAGGCTTTCTCGGAGGGAGGCCTTTCAAGAAAGCTTTAAATAATTTTCTCCTGAAAGTTCTCCCACGCTTTTTCTTAGGTTTACTGCTTGGTACACACGTCCTACTTTACCGTCTTAAATTAGATTTCCTCAGGACTTTTACGCGCTGGTTTATGGAAATTCAGCGGGCTTTTACACATTCCTTTTGTCGTCGGAACCCTGTTAAACTCTCGATAATTCTAATACTCCACCAGCAAAATTTTGAATAGCCTTGCTCATCATAGGCACGACTATTTTCTTCAGGGTCCAAGAAGAGAATGCTTTCGACGTTCCACCATTAGCCACGATGTTTGCCGAGGGCTTTTTTGTAAATTCTTAGCTCCGGACAATTTCTTAGAAACAGACAAAAGGAGCCCCCACTAGGTTCGCTTGTCTGCTGCCAGAGGAAAGCCGTCTCTCAGTGCCAGATATTTGTGAAGAGGAAAGGAAATGTGTATTTAAAGCTACACAGACAAAGTAGTGACTTAATGTGTTCCTTAAAATACTGAAGTCCTTCAGGACACCCACAGACACACACACAGTCCTTCCTTCTCCCTCTGCCCTAAGCTGGGGTACCGCATCTCGGGAAAAGAAGTAGACATCTGTGATTCCGGCTCCTGACACCGTCAGCTGGGTCGCTGCCAGGATCTCCAGTTAATCCGAAGTCTTGTGGCACCTTCTCATGGCCCTGCAGCGGAAGCCTTTGCACCTCTTTTTCTTCCAGGCAAAGTCTCTCCTGCTTCTTAAGCCATGTGGCCAAAGGGAGCACCCCAAAGCTGCAGGGCCCCCACTCTGCCAAAACCGCCTGGATCTCTCCCTAATGGCCGCCACGTCTGGGTTTAAATCCCCGCACCAACCTTCCTGTGCACCCCCGTTTCCGAGTCCTCCAACAATCAGTTACACCTGCCAGCACTCCTGTATTATTCCAAGTTTACTGGGCTGCCGTAGTGAGTCCGGGCAGGCGTGGCCCCATGGTGTGGAGCCAATCATCGCCAAGCTCTCATGCAGGTGCTGTAACCAGGGGGAGCTGCCCCCCAGTTCCATCTTGGGTGGAAGTCACCTCCATCCCCCTGGCTCAAGGCTTGGCCACAGCTGTTTAACATGTCTATGCAACCAGTTGAATGTCATAGACGTGTTAACTGACCAGGCCAGAGGTTGGCTGCAAAGCTGCAGCTGCACAAAACAGCTGCACGTGTTCCTGCTCCATGTGTCCCTTCCCCCAACTCACCCTTGTGGGGGGGAGGGGTGACGTCATCCTTTACATCTTTCTAACATTTCCTGGGCACCCTGAGTTCTGGGCCCCATTCCAAATCCCTACTTGGGGCCCGCCTCTGGGCTGCACCCTACTTCAGAACCTCGAGGCAACCCGAGATGGGCCGCACGCACTTCCTATGTTACTGGAACAGGCTGTCACTCTATTTTTCCATTGTTGCAAAATCCCACTTGGGGGTGAATTCAAGCCTGTGGATGTTGCTCTGAAAAACTCTCACGGGATTTGTGTCCCTGTCATTGGGCTCTGCTGACTGGCCTGGGGCAGCAGCGGGCCTGGTGCTCTCCTCACGGTCGGGTGGGGTTCACCGCCGTGTCCACTCCTCCCGTGGGGGTGGCGTCGGCGGGGTCCCCGCTCCAGCTTGAGTTAGTTTTGCGTTTTTTGAGAAATTTACCCCCTTCCAGTGGCTTGGGGGTGGCCTCATGTTTTCTTTTAAAGGGACTTTTGCAATTTTCTTATTTATTTATTTACGTTCCAAGATTTTATTTATTCACTTTTGAGAGAGGGGAAAGGAGGGAGGAAGAGAGGGAGAGAAACATCAATGTGCAAGAGATAACATCAATCAGTTGCCTCTCGCGCACCCGCCCCCCAACCAGGACCTGGCCCGTAACCCAGGCACCTGCCGTGACCGGGAATCGAACCAGCGACCTTTTGGCCCTCAGGCTGGTGCTGAGTCCACGGAGCCACACCAGCCAGGGCGTTATTGCAGTTTTATTGTAGACAATCCGATTGGGGTGTAGCAGTGTCTCGCTGTAGTTTTAGTGGGGTTTTTTTTTTTTGTGTGTGTGTGTGTGTTGTTATGTTTTAGGTGTGTCTCTTACAAGTTTTTATCTGAATTTCTAAAAACCCAGCCTGACAACTTTGTCCTGAACCAGAGTGTGATCCGTTCACATTCGAGGTGATCTCTAACGCTCTTCTGCGGTCTGATGTGATCCCTGAATTTCCCCCTTTCCTTCTTAGGGTTGACTTCTTCCTTCCCTCGTCCTCTGCCGCTGCCCCCGAGAAGATGCACAGTGGACGCTGTTTTTTTAAAAAAACTTTTCTCCCAGCCACTGCAATGCACTTAGTAAAAGCTAGGTGGCGTCCTTTCCCTCCTGCGAGCGAACCCCTGTGGGCTAATCCCCAGCCACGGCTTCCTGCCCACGAGCCCCGGGCGGCCCCACCACCCACGCGTGACTTAGCGTGATCGTTTCTGTGATGTTTGCAGCCAGCGTTCAGTTAGATCCCCCTGCCTATTTAATGATACGTGTTCGTTGGTTTGAAAATAGGCGCACCGCTCTGGCTGGCGCGGCCCGGTTGGTTGGAATGTCCAAAGGTTGCGGGTTTGATCCCACGTCTGGGCGTGGGCCGGGCATGCGTGGGAAGCCAATCGGCGTTCTTCTCTCCTTTCTCTTTCTGAAAGCCGTGAAAACATGTCCTCAGGTGGCGGGAAGAAGGTACGTGTGCACACAGGTTACGTGGAAAGGTGGAGCCTAATTCCCTCACATCCTTTGAGGAAGGACAGGCTTGTGAGGAACAGAACACAGTGACGGTGTGACTCGCCAGTGACCCGGAGGCCCGAAAACGCGCATGGGTTCTTCCCCGCCACGTGCTCCAAGGGAACCAGCAGTCACACCCAAGCAGCCTGTGGGCACAAGAAACCAAGGAGCTGTGCCAAAGCCAGGTAGGTGTGCCATCTTGGCAGCGGGTCTTACAGCCCCAAACAGCCTTCAGCACCCTAACCCCCAACTGGGGCCCTGGCCCACAACCCAGGCAGGTGCCCTGACTGGGAATTGAACTGGCAACCTTCCGGTTTGCAGGCCAGCACTCAATCCACTGAGCCACACCAGCCAGGGTTCAAATTTTTTTGAAAATGTTTCTATTTTGCCTTCCTTCTTGAAACCTAGTTTCTCTGGGGGTGGCCTTCTGGGTTAAAGGTTACACTGTCTCAGGATCAAAGGCACAGTCACCTGGTGTCATGGCAGCTCCTGGGCAAGTCATTGGTTTTGCCACCAGAATCTTTTATGATCTCGTAAGAGAAAATGTGCGATTCTTACTCACCCCAGCTGGGACCCCTGGACCTGCAGACCAACATTCTGAGACAATTCTGGAGAAATGTCAATGTTTACTCCCATATTTCACCCCCCTTCCTCGTCCTACAGGACATCCACCCAGAACAGCCCCCTCCCTGCCCTCCAAGACCTGCCCCCTTTCCCACGCCTGACGTCCGCTCCACTGAGCCTCTCCTCAGCCGCACTGAGAACTTCACCTGAAGTTCGGGCCACTCGAGTTTTTAACGTCAACTCCATATTTGTGTTTCTAGAACTTCCATTTGATTTTTTAATACGTTATTGAGTAAAATAAGAAACCATAAAGACTACTCCTTGTTCACATTTCGAAAGATCTTTTATTTCTTCAGACACATAAAAGTTATTTAATATTCTGGCAATTCCAAGGTCTGAAAACTCTCGTCTGTGTTTCCCGCTGCCTCTCACGGTGGTCTTTCCTTGTATTTGCGAAAGTTTGCTTTGAACCCAAAGATGCTCATTTTCCTTGGAAAATGTCCCCACCCAAAGCTATCTGTACCCCTACCAGCGTCTCAGACATTTTGGTTGTTTCTGGGGGTCTAGTTAGAAGCAGGGAATGTGGCTCGGTGCCCTGCAGGGAACGGGAGCCCCGATTTCCCTGCTGCCCCAAACTTCACTGTGCCAGGCTGGAGGGGGGGGGATCTCCAGAGCTGTTTGCCTTTCTCTGCCGGTGGCCTGGCCCTGCCAACCTGGGACCACC
The DNA here is from genome assembly GCA_004027475.1 of Anoura caudifer. Classification (NCBI taxonomy): domain Eukaryota; kingdom Metazoa; phylum Chordata; class Mammalia; order Chiroptera; family Phyllostomidae; genus Anoura; species Anoura caudifer. The sequence goes on along the minus strand of PVKU01003653.1, from coordinate 133,961 downwards.
TCAGATCCTGCCCTTGAGGCCTCCAGGGCCACATAGGCAACTGGATGTCACCCTGCACGGAACACCAGGGGCCAAGGGAGGGTACTTTGCCTGTCTCCTTGGCATAAGGGTCAGCTTCACATGGCAGATCTCCGATGACAGTCACCCCAGGCAGAACTGTGTCCTGTCTCCTGCCTCCCAAGGCCTCCAGCTGCTTTGACCTCCAGACAGAGCAGTGTGTGCAAAGCCCGGAGGTGAGAGGTGGGTCATGCAGCTACAGCATGCCACCAGAGGCTCAGTTGGGGGCTCATGGTCAGTGCCACTGGGGCCTGGGTCTGCAAGTGACAGGATCCCAGAAGGACTAGGAACAGGGGACAGTGGCTTTCAGTTCCGTGTCATGGGCTGCATTTGGAGAACCAGGAGCTGACAGGATCCCAGAAGGACTGGGAACAGGGTACAGTGGCTTTCAGTTCCATGTCATGGGCTGCATTTGGAGAACCAGGAGCTGACAGGATCCCAGAAGGACTGGGAGCAGGGGACAGTGGCTTTCAGTTCCGTAAATGTCATGGGCTGCATTTGGAGAACCAGGTAGCTGAGCGACCCTCAGGGAGTGTGGGCTCAGGAGCAGGGCTGGTTTGGGGCGCAGGTCGTGGAATGAGAGGGGGCGCAGATCCAGAACCGTGCAGGAGGCAGACCTGGGGCAGTCCTGGAGGGCAGGCCCAACCTGATGACCAGGACCCCCCCCTGGCTGGCACTGGTCTACCCGGGGCACCGCAAGTCCACCCGGGTGCGGGAGACTATACTCTGGCCTTCTGCTCCTGCCCCCTTCCTGCCTCCCTCCCAGGAGGACCTGCCCCCAGCCTCTCCCTGAGTCCTGCAGCTCCCCTGTTCTGAGCAAAGTGCTGTCTCGCAGCCCAGATCTGGGGACTGAGCAGGAGCTGGTGGGGAGGCTGTGACAGGTGGGGGTGCCCACCAGGTATCTTGGGGCACGGCTGGGACTCCCAGGCTCACCGCCCGCCCCCTGGTGAGGGCCACACTGGAGCCGGCTGGCCCCACAGGTGCCTCAGCCTGGTTGCCCAGCAGACCCAAGGCGCGGAGCCTGCGTTAGACTTGCCATGTGGGGCACGTCTGGGCTGAGCCTCGGCCAGGAGGGACGACGGCTACCCCAGGTTGGCTCAGCGTCCGGAGTCTGTGTGGCCATCCTTCCAGCCTCACTCCAGGACCCCTCAGCCATCCCCGGGGGGGCCCCTGGAGCTAGACACAGGTAGACCCCACCCCTCACTCAGAGCCATCCTCACCTCCTCCATCTGTTTCTGGCAAGGACAGCCCCCTAGTCTTGGTGCCCTAGGTTGGGAGAAGATGCCCCTGGGCCCCCACGCCCAGTTACCTGCTGCATCCTCAGGTGTCCCAGCCCACCCCGGGTCCCTGAATATTCCACCCCCATGAGCCTCCACTGTGGGCGCTCCAGGGCCCAAGAGCAGCGTGCAGGTGATGCCCTCTGCTGGCTGCTGTCAGAAGTGCAGCTTAGCGGGACCAGCACCTTTTACTGGAGACCTGTGGCAGGGCAGCCACAAGCCCACCTGACCCAGGAGGCCTGGCATCTGGTAAACATGAGGAGGGGTCTCCACTGTCCGGAAGCGTGGCGGCAGCAGCTTCAAGCTGTGCCTGCACAATGGAGCCCTGCCCAAGTCAGCCCCCCAGCCCCAGGCCAGGACCAAAGGGCATCCTGGCGGTGGCCCACCTGCAGAGGAGGGAGGGCTACGTCCAGGCTGGCCGGTGCCTGCCCAGGCCCGCGTCAGGCTGAGAGGCCCAGGGCCGTGCCGGTGGCCACTAGATGAAGGTGGAGTCCAGAGGCCCAGCGTCCTGCTGGCTGAGGGCTCGGGCCTCAAACAGCTGCTTGATGAGGGCCGACTTCTCTTGCTCCAGCTGGGTGATCCGCTCGCTCTTGTCTGTCACCTCCTAGTAGGTGGGGGGTGGTCAGGGCCGACCAGGCTGCCGGCCGCCCCCCAGCCCTCCCGCACCTCACCTGGGTGAGCAGCCGGTTCTGCTCCTTCAGCATCAGGATGGTCTGCTGCTGCCAGCCTGGCGCCGGGGGTGAGGCGGGGGCCAGGGTGGGGCCCAGGGCCCCTGAGGAAGAGGACAGCGGGGCCTGCGGGAGGGCAGAGGAGTCCGGTGGGCCTGGCTGCTGCTGCTGGGCGTCCAGGACAGGGAACGGGGAGGCCAGGGCACTCACCGAGCTGGCACAGGCTGCGGCCAGCAGCTCCCCCAGGCAGCGGGCCACCTCCTGCACCTTGGGCAGCAGTCTCCCCAGCGGGCGGGGGCCCCCCTCGGCCCCGAAGTCCTGGGAGGAAGCCGAGAAGGGTGGTCAGAGAGCAGGGCCATTCCAGGGAAAGCCACCATGCCCCGAGGGCGTCCCCCCAGGTGGCTCTCCTGCCCCAAAAATTGCTGCTCAGAGCCGAGAGTCCAAGGGTGCTGCTGGGGGCGGGGGCCTCTCCATGGGGGATCCACCCAGCACCCTGGGTGGAGAGACAGCTGCTCTGCCCCGAAGAGGGGGGCAGTGCTGCACCTGCCGGGGTGCCGGGCGTAGGTGGGTGGTGGCTGGGGGGTGGGGGACAGGCAGTGTCACTCACGGCGCTGGCCCTGCTCTGGCCCAGGCGGCGCTGGCGGTCCTCCACGCGCTGCAGCTGCTGCTGGTACCAGTCGCGGCCCCGGGCCATCATCTGCAGCCCCTGCAGCAGCACCTCCTTCTCCTGGTCCAGCTCCGCCATCTGCTTCAGCTGCCGCACGCGGGGACGCACACGTGCCAGTGAGCGCGCACGCGGTGCGGGCCTGCACGCACCTGCCCACGGGCGCACCTGCGTGTGCGCCCTCCCTTGCCTCCGCACCGGGGAGCAGAGCCCTGTCCCCCCTCCTGGGAGGCCCGGCCTTCTCAGCCCCTGGACACAGGCCTCCCCAGGGAACACGGTGAGCTGGGCCCCTGAGCGGAGGGGAGCGTCAGGCAGCGGCTGGGGCAGGGGCACTTCCAGGGAGGGGCCAAGCCCATGGCCACAGCACACCCACGCTGCTGCCTCCCTGAAGGACTTCCTGACCTGACCGCAGGCCACTCCATCCCTCGAGTGGATCTGAGCCCAGGTGGGGAGAGGTATTTAGAGCTGACCCCCCTTGCTGTCGAAGGTCACCCCTAGAACCCAGGCCTGGCTGCCCCCTCCCAGGCAGAGGGGTGGTCCAGGAGACCAAGCCTGGGGGCCAAGTCCAATCCTAGGCAAGACAGAGAGAGCCCCAGAGCCCCAGGACGCCTCTCACCAGGTCACAGTCCACTCCGTGGGTGATGGTGTGCCTCCGCCGTTCGCCTCGGGCGCGGGGGGCCCGCCGTGCATCCCCTACGCCTAGCTCCCAGGCCCTGCAGGCCACTGCACCTGCAGCAGATGTGCGGGCCTGGCTCACCTCCAAGCCTGCCTAATCAAGCTGGCCCCCCACAGCTGGCTTCCAGGGCCCTCCAGGGCCACACTCCCACCACCCCCGGCGAAGTGAAGCTCAGCCCAGGCCTGGAGGCCTCTGGGGCCCTCTCCAGGCGCTTCCCACCTCAGTCCAGCCACAGAACCTCTGGCAGCAAACCAGCCTGCCCACACCTCACGTCTGTGCCTGGCTGGGGTCTGCTCCCCACTTGACTCCCACCAGCTCCCCTCACGCCTGCCTGGAGCCTGTCTGTGGCTGCATGTCTGCACAAGCTACACATGCATGCACACACATGTGCAGGGCGTGAGCTCCCTGAGGGCCAAGGCTTACCCAGTTTGTGCCCACACCCCCAGTCCCACTTCTGGGCTCAAAGGCTGAGGTACTGAGTGAGATAGGGGGAGACGCCCCACTCTGTGTACTGGGCCTCAAGGGTGGGTTCCTACAGGCAATGGGTGGGGGTGTGGGTGGCAGGGACCTGGCGTGCCCCAGGGGGGTCGCAGCTTGGTTAGTCCTCGCCTGGGTGCAGCTGCAGCCCACCGAGCAGGGAACAGGAGCTTCTGCAGCTCGCACGTCCACCTGCAGCCAGAAAGCCCAGGTTGCCCGGGAGAGCCCTCTGGAGGGCCAGCCGGCTCCTTGGAGGCTGGGGAGCATGTGCAGGGCCTCCTGGGAGGGGAGGATGGGGTGCAGGTGCACAGGGCCCCCTCCCCTGGCTCCTTCGCCCTACCCACCACACCAGGCTCATCTTCGGAGGTCACGGGAGTGGGTGGGTACCGCAAGCGGGGGGTGCAGGTGTGCCTGGCCGGGACACATCCAGGGGGCTGGCACAAGGTGGTACGTGGGCTGCCAGCCCGCCCCGGCAGACGGGCTCTGAACAGGCCTAGAATTCACATTCCGACCTGCAGCGCTGTGTGGCAGAGACGGGACAGGCAGAGGGAGGCTGGGAGAGGCGGGACACCCCAGAATGCCGGGGCCCAGTCTACACTACCGGTTCCACAGGCAGATTCCAGGTTACCCCGCAACAGCACACTAGACGTCCAGCTGGATGACCAGGAGGCAGAGACGGGAGCTGCGGAGGGTGGAAGAGGCTGGGGCAGGGGTCCGGTGAGGCTGGCAAGCAGGAGGCAGCACTGAAAAGGCCGGAAGCCGCCCTCCTGCAGGTCCTGCTCCCAGGGCAGGCACGAGGGGCCTTCAGCCATCTCTGCCCCTGCCCACTGGACCAGAAGCCAGGTCCATCCCCAGAGGCTGTGGCCCATGTTCCTCCCCAGCCCCACAGGCCTCCAAGCCCCTTCCCCCAACCAGGCCAGGTCCTCCTGCAGAAGCAACCCCTATCTACCTGGACCCCAGTGGGGACAGTGGGTCCAACCCTCTTGGCCTAGCGGTCAGACTGAGAAAGACCCAAGAAGACAAAACGGTCCCCTCCATGGTCTAGGAGACACTCCTGTCTACGTTAGAAGGAAGCGCCTCCGCCTTGGCCGGGGGTGTCCAACCTACGGCCCAGGTGTCCGCAGGTATAGAGCAGGTATTCAAGGTGGAGAGCTCCCTCACACCCAGAAGGTGTCCCCAGTGCCCAGCGCAATTTTGGGACAGAGCGAGTTCCTGGTGGGGTTTTCGGAGTCACCCAGCAGCCCCTTGGCCCCGGTGGCCTCGCACTGTGGTAGGAGAAGTACACGGACAGGTACGAGGCCTCCTTCCCTTCCAGGCTCGGGAGCCCAGGAAGAGCAGCCCGTCCCCGCCCCCGCCCCCGCCCCCGCCCCCGGTGGGATGCACAGGCCGCACTTCTCTAGCTCCCGCCGCAGGTGCGGACCGGGGTGCGGAGCTACGGGGCTAGCTGCCCTGCACTCACCAGCGTCGGCGCTCGGGCTCCGCTCCAGCGCCGCTCCCTGCGGCCTCTCCGGCTCCGCGAGGATGGGCGCAGCCTCCGCGGGACTGCACAACTTTTCCAGACTGCGGGCGGTACCTCCGGCGTCGGCCGCTGGGGCGCGCGCGCACAGCGGCAAGGGCTTCCTCTCCAGGACCGTCCGCGGCTCGTCTGCAGGCGCGAACACTAGGCGCTGCGGAGGCGGCGGCGGCGGCGGCTGTCCCCCCAGGCGCGCTGAGCCGCCTCCCCGGGCCGGGGCGCGCGCCGGGCCTCGGGGACCACCGTCGGTGCTCAGCAGTGAGGTGCGCAGGCCGGCCACGAAGCGCTCGAAGGTCAGGTAGCCGCTGGCTGGGGCCACCTGGCGAAGGCCCTCGAGCACGCCACGGGGCAGCTCGCGCGTGTCGGCGCCCTGCCAGCGGGACTCGATCTCGCGCAGGTGCACGTAGCCGCGCCGTCGGTCATCCAGGATATCAAAGAGGGTGCGCAGGCTCTGCAGGAAGGCGCGCGGCAGCCCCTCTGTGCTGGGCTCCGGGGGCGCGGCTGACGGCGGGCGGCCGGGCTCGGCCATCGCGGCTCCGGCCATGGGCCCGCCGGCCGGGCTCCGTGCTGGGCCCGCCCCAGGCTGAGTCCCGGTGTGGGCCCGGGCCCTGTCCCCGCGCAGCTGGACAACCGGGCCGGGCGGGCGCACGCACCCTACAGCGACAATAGCTGCTACTTTTTGAATGGGCCTCCTCGTGGCGTCAGTGCTCATTAGCATTCGCGGCGGCCATTGGCTAAGGCTGGCTCATCTTCTCCCTGATTGGCTGTGAGGCCGCCGGCCGGGTTTGATTTTTCCGGCCGAGGGGCCAGTTCCCGGGGCGCTCCCGCCGCTGTGCTTGTAGGAGCCGGGGGCGTGCGGAGGCCCAGAGCTGGTAGGGGCGGCGTCCGCCCATTCCTTCTCCCTCCCGGCCTCGTTGGGTGAGGGAGGGAGACCCCAGGGGACCCCCTTCTGCTCTCCGCAGCCACTACTCCTCTCGCCGCGGCTCATAGCTCTCGGATTGGCTGCCGGGCCTCTCCGAGGGGCGGGGCCTGGCGTCCAATACAAAACCTGTCCCCAGGTGGCCTCTTGGGGTAAGGCTGGGGAGTACACCCTCTCCTGGGATCCACCTTCCCCCTCTAGCTCCCCTGGGCGCTCTTCGCTGAGGGTCTCGAGCACAGACACCACCGACTCTGGAGCCTCTTTCTCTTGCGACAGGCGGGCCCCAAGAGGATTGTGGGCTGCAGCCAGCTGGGCGCTTCCCCTCACAGAGGCCTCTCTGTCCCCGCTGCTTCGAGCCCCTCCCCCGGTCCCTGGGGACAGCCTGCCCTTTCCTGCCTGTTGCAGGACAAAGCCACTTTTTCCTGTGTCCCCAGATCCCCATCTGGTGACCAGCTCTCCTCAGTTCCCAAGGTCCTCTACTCCAGCCTCTTCCTCTGGCTGCACACCCCCTCCACCTGCTCTCCGAGCTCTCACGGCCTCCTCAGGCCGGCTAGGCGGCTCTGTGTTCCCTGGACCCTTGCTTTCCAGCCAGATCATCACTGTCTGGTCAGTCTGGGCGGGCCCAGGAGGCCTAGCCTGCTGTCCAGCTCTGCAGCCCATCTCACGGAGCTGCCCAGAGGCTGTCTGCCTGGAAGCCCCCACCTTCACCGTTGCCTGCCCTCCGGGCCCTGCCCTGGTCCCTGTGTCTCCCCCGAGGGTCTTCCTGGACATTGCCACGCCACGAGCACCTTGCCACCGAGAGTTCATCTGCCACTTTCTAAACAGACTGTATCTTCAGGGATAAATCAGTGAAGAGTCACCAGACACCCCCTCCAGACAGGCCTCCGGCACGGGGTTCGGTTCACCTTGGCCCTCCGGCTGGCCTCCCTCGGGCCCACCTTGGGTGGCCTGCCTACCTGGGCCTCTGTGAACTTGGGCCCCAAGGCACTGGTGCCTGTGCGTCAGGCCACAAGGGCAGCTGCCCTGGCCAGGGAGTGTCCTGGGTCCACTTCTCTCCTGGAGTTACCCATCAAACTCAGGGATCTTTGTGGAAAGGAATTTGCGGGGACCTAGGAAGCCCCCTGCAGCCTGGCCTGCCCGTGGCTTCCCCTTTAGTGGCAGGACCTGCCAAAGTCTCAGGACGGTATCCAAGCTCTTTGTCCTGCAGTTCCCCTCCCCGTCTCCTCAGCTCCTAGCACCCCCACCCAGTCCTCCTCGCCTGGGACACCTGGCATTTCCCCACCTCTGGGCCTCTGCGTGCAGTGGCTTTTCTGCCTGGGCTGCCCTTCCCTGTTTGCTCCCAGCTGATCCCTGGGCTGGTCCTTCAAAACTCCACTCAGACACCTGACCCAACCCTGAGAGTCAGCCTAGATGTCTGTACTCTGACCTGCAAAGCCTGGGGCTGCTTTCGCCCCTGGTGCTCTTTGGGAGCAGGGTGGGGCCCCCCAGACCTGGCATTGGCCTGGCCCACGGTGGGTGCTCAGTGGATGGCTGGCACATGGGGAACCTTGTCCCAGAGGTCACAGTGGAGACGCTGTCCTTGTCGTGGGACAGCTCTGTGGGGTTTAGCATGGATGTGGAGGCCGGTGGCCCACGCTGCCCAGGCCAGGCTGGGGCCCGTGAGCCTGAGCTCAGCGTGTGGAGGAGTCTGACATGTGAGGACAGCAGCCCCTGCTGACTTTTGGCCCGTGAGCTTCCTTGTGGCCCTGGCCCGGCTCTGGAGAAAAGTGCAGAAATGAACCGGTGCCAGCTCAGGGTGTGGGACTAAGGTGTGGCCCCAAGGCCGTCCTGCCCCTGAACTCTGATCACTTCCTCCTCCCAGCCCACTCTCCAACCTGGCCTGACGTGTCCCCAGCTCTAGCTTTGAGCCTTGCTGTCACCTGGGGGGCTCCCCAGAGCCCCTGGCCAGGTGGGTCCCCTGTGGACCTGGTGCTTTTTGAGGCACCATCCCAGTTAAGATGATGTTGTGCTGTGCCAGCCTGGAGCTTCCTGGAGGTGGGCAGGGGGACAGGGCCCCTCCATCCCTGCCTCACACTGGGTGCGGAGTGAAAGCAGGCAGCTGCCTTGCAGTCCCTGAGCCTGTCCCAAGGTTCTCCGGTCTCTCCTGCTGAGACAGCAACCAGCAACCCATGGTGGCCTCTGGGCCCTGTCCCCCTGAGCCCTTTGGATGAGCTCCTCAGACAGAAGGAAGGTGTCTCCTTGGCCACAAGCCCGCCCTTGACAGGTGGTCCTGGAGGTGGTCGCCTGCTGCTTCCCCACTGGCACACCCACCTGTCTGCACCCCTATCTGCCCAGGTGGGTCCGTTCCTTTCCTCTTGGTTCTGAGGGTGCCTCTGGCTGCACAGTCCCCAATTGTCCAAACCCTTACGATTTCGGGCCCACTCCCACCTTGAGGCAGGGTGTGGGGTCACCCTGATCCAGACAGGCCCCAAGTTCATGTTCTGATAGCTGCCTTCAAGGGCATAAGTGCAGGGGCAGTAAGAGTTCCCATGGACTCTGTTCTGGGGTGTGGAGGCCGCTGGCTGGCTCCCCACCTCCTACGCACACCCTGTACTTCCGGCATCTGCCCCAAACTGCTCTTCCACTGCCACAAAGTACTGGAGCAGACTACTCATTCATTCATTCATTCATTCATTCATTCAGCAAGCACTCCCTGAACACTTGCTGTGGCCCAGTCACAGGCTTGGGACCCAACACTCACTCATTCAGTCAACAAACACTCGCTGGGCATTAGTCTACTGTGATGGGCAGGACAGTGAGCCAACAACCCTGTCTCTCTGTCTCTCGTGGAGTTTACTTCTGATCAGGGTGGTGGGGTCAGGCAGCAGAGTGTGCAGATAGCAGGAAGAAACAGAGAAGCCTGGGAGGGTGCCCTCTGAGGGCACAGGGCCTGGGAGGGTCTCCGCAAAGAGGTGGCAGAAGCAGAGGCCTGACAGAGCCTGGCAGGAAGTCACGGGACTTTCTGGGGGAAGAGTGGTTGTTCAGGTAGGAGCCACAGCAAGTGCAAAGGCCCTGAGGCAGCCTCAGGCCGTCCTTGGAAGCGAGCGCGTTCCAGGTCCACAGAGCTCACAGGGCCTCCAAGAGAGCTGGGAAGGCCTGCCTCCTCGCCCCGGCAGGGTGTGCGCAGCGGGCGACGCACAACACGCCGAGGCTGCTTGCCAGGAGACGCCGCTGTTTCAACAGAGGTTGGCTGAGCAGGCTTGGCCCGAGGTCCCTTTTCATGTTGAGTCCAAAACCACCATTTAAATTTGTTTTATCGTGGGAGGGAGGGTGAGGGCAGAGGGGAATAAGGGTGGGGGGGATGGGACAACTGTAATAGCATCATCAATAAAATATATTAAAAAATAAAAAGAATAAAAATAAATTTGTTTTAAGCATGGGCATGTATTACTTTTAGACTTGACGAGACTAGTTTCTGAAAGAGAGTTCTGTCCCCAGATGACCAAAGATACTTGCATATTTATCACAAGGAAGATCATAAACAGCAAAATATCTTAAGGCCTGACAGTTAAAATAACAAGGCAGGGAGCGGGGCGGCTCCCGAAAGGCTCAGGTCACAGCAGCAACGGGGAGGAGGAGCGCCAAGGACAGCAGGGCGGCTTTCTTGAACCTGGGTGGCATCCAGACAGCCAGCCCTCTGCCGTCCTGGGTGCTGCCCCTGAAGCCCAGCCGGCTGTGAGTCTGGCCTCTTCTAGGGCGGATGTCCCTGCTGCCAGGCGTCTTGGTACGTGCAAACGTGGCTGAGTGCAGGGACAGACCCTAGCCTTCCCTCGGGTGAGCCCCCCCCCCCCATCCAGGGTAGTGGGCAGAGGGAGTGTTTTTAAATTTTACTTAATTTACTTTTAGAGAGGGGAAGGCAGGGAGAAAGAGAGGGAGAGAAACACCAATGCGTGGTTGCCTCACGCGCCGCCCCCCCCCCCCCAACCTGGACCCAGCCCAAAACCCAGGCATGTGCGTGCTCCGACCAGGAATCGAACCAGCGACCATCTGGTTTACAGGCCGGCGCTCAATGCAGCACAGAAGCGGTGTTTTTGAACTGACGTCAGTCCACAAACGCCCGGGAAAGGGGAGTTGCCGAACCTGCGGGGAAGGGCTCGCTAACGTGACCTGCCCAACCCCTTCGCCTCAGGCGTTTCTGGCGCCAAGTCTGGCTCCCCCGCCCACTGCGGCTAGCGCGACCCCAGAGATCCGGCGCTGTGGGTGGGGCGCAGCTAGGCCAGAGCTGGGGGGAAGGGCCGGGGCGGGGCACTAGGTCCCGTGACGCCGGTCAGAGCGCACGGGTCACGAGTGCCAAGCGGGTCGACAGCGGCGGTACAGCGACATGGCTTCGGAGCAAGACGTTCGCGCACGGCTGCAGCGCGTGGGCCAGGAGCACCTCCTGCGCTTCTGCGCGGAGCTGGAGCCGGGCCCGCGCGCCTCGCTGCTGGCGGAGCTGGAGTCGCTGGAGCCCGAGGCGCTGCGCGAGCATTGCCAGCGCGCGGCCGCAGCCTGTGCACGTCCCCCGGGCCCGCCTCCCGACCTGGCCACGCGCTTGCGCCCCTTGCCCCCCGAGCGTGTGGGCAGCGTGAGCCGGAGTGATGCGGAGAGGCGGCGACTCTGGGAGGAAGAAGGTAAGGGGTCGGGAGGCCCGGGGGTCCCAACAGCGGGGCGCTCCTGGTCGGCCGGAAGGGGCCTTGCCCATTGACCAGGGTGAGAGGAGAGGCCGTGCTTGGAGGAGTTTAGTTTGTTTCAGTGCTTTGTTTTTCTGGGTTTTTTAAATTGCTGTTCATGTACAGTCATCTCCTTTTTCCTGCCACCACTTCCCTGTCCCCGCCTTCCACCCTCAATCCTTTCCCGCTTTGGCTTGGTCCACGGGCGGTCTCCTCTCTTCTCACACGCACCAGCTGGGACCTCGGTGGGGCCCTCCAGACGCTCCAAGGCTGCCCCGCCCGGGAGAGTGCTGTACGCGTGCGCACAGCTGGGCGGCCCGCGCCCAGCCCCCAGGTGTATTGGCCGCAGGGGACTCCTTACATACTTGAGCACACTCCGGCCCCCCGTGTTCTCTCTGAAGGACTCAGGTTGGGAATGAACCTAGGAAGACACCATCGAAACCTCTGCAGGGTCAGGGCCAGGTTAGGCTGTCTGGGGGCTATCAGGAGTCCCTGTCCGAGACACCAGCTTCCTCTCCTGTGAGGTGAAGGGGTGGCAATGTGGCGGCTCCCGGGCGTGTCCTCATGACACCCTTTGCCCCCAGGTTTCCGCCAGATCGCCCTGAACAAGGTGGCCGTGCTGCTGCTGGCGGGTGGGCAGGGCACTCGCCTGGGCGTGACCTACCCCAAGGGCATGTACCAGGTGGGGCTGCCCAGCGGCAAGACTCTGTATCAGCTGCAGGCGGAGCGGATTAGGCGGGTGGAGCAGCTGGCCGGTGAGCGCCACGGAGGCCGCTGCACAGTGCCCTGGTGGGTCCTCTTCGCATGACCTTGGCCCCCGCGTGGTCCCCCAAGTAGCCCCAGCACTGCCCTACACCAAGATTTGAACCCCAACCCCTGCATCCACCCAGACAGGCCTGAGGCCCCCGCCCAGACCGTACCCCGATGCCAGCCCCCTTTGGAGTTCCTGAAGGCGGGCTCCGGCTCCCCTGTCCTGGCAGGTACGTCATGACGAGCGAGTTCACTCTGGGCCCCACGATCGAGTTCTTCAAGCAGCACAACTTCTTTCGCCTGGACCCAGACAACGTGGTCCTCTTCGAGCAGCGCATGCTGCCCGTTGTGACCTTTGACGGGAGGGCCATCCTGGAGCGGAAAGACAAGGTTGCCATGGCCCCAGGTAGGCCCCGCCCCTGGCCCAGCACTGGGAGCGGGCCTGGGACTGAGACGGGCGGAATGTGCCGCCTGGGGGCTGTGTGGTTGGAGAGCCGCCTCCGCTGCCCGGGCCTTGATTTCCGCCTGTCACGTGGCATAAACACAGGACTACCGGGATAGTGAGAGAGCCGCTTCCGGCTCAAGTTCCAAACGCGAGGGGCCTCCTACCTCCAGCACAACCGCTCCCACCCCCCACTAGCCAGGCGAGGCCAGGCTGCAGCCCTGGCAAGGCGCACCTCTTCTCTGCCTGCAGACGGCAACGGGGGCCTGTACTGCGCGCTGGCGGACCACCAGATTCTGGAGGACATGGAGCGCCGAGGAGTAGAGTTTGTGCACGTGTACTGCGTGGACAACATCCTCGTGCGGCTGGCAGACCCCGTCTTCATCGGCTTCTGCGTGCTGCAAGGCGCGGACTGTGGCGCCAAGGTGAGCCCTCCCGCCGCCCCACCCTGCCTGCCGCGGAGCCCCGCCCCAACCGCCTTGCTCCTCCCAGCCCCGCATGCCCCGCCTCCACTGCATGGGCCCGCCCCAACCACGCCTGCAGCCCCCGCAGTGCCCCACCAGACCCAGCGGTGCCAGCCCCTGTGTTGCGCTGCAGGTGGTGGAAAAGGCTTACCCCGAGGAGCCTGTGGGCGTGGTGTGCCAGGTGGACGGCGTCCCTCAGGTGGTGGAGTACAGCGAGATCAGCCTGGAGACCGCCAGCCTTCGCGCACCCGACGGGGGCTTGCTCTACAACGCGGGGAACATCTGCAACCACTTCTTCACTCGAAGCTTCCTGCAGGAGGTCACCAGGTGGGCGGTGACCAGGGGCTGACCTGAGTTGGGTGCGGCTTGGGATGGAGAAAGGTTCTTGGTGTGGAAAGAGGCTAGAGGCCCCGGAGAGCAGGGCGGCTGCTGGAAAAGCTGTGCAGCCAAGCCGGCCTGCAGGTCCTGGGGTGCGGCCAGTGGCACCGCCCCCGCCCCGGTTGCCGGTGCTCCTGGGCGGAGACGAGGGTACCTGTGTCCTCTCACAGACCCAGCTCAGCTCCCACCAGTCGGTGCCCTTTGGGACCCATCCGCCACCTGCCCCACTTGGTCGGGCCCCCTGGGGGACCCCATCTGAACTGCCTCTTGCCTCCCTTTGCCCCCCTGTCACCCAGGAAGTTTGAGCCCTTGCTGAAGCCGCACGTGGCTGTGAAGAAGGTCCCCTACGTGGACGAGGAGGGGAATCCGGTGAAGCCGCTGAAGCCGAACGGGATAAAGATGGAGAAGTTCGTCTTCGACGTGTTCCAGTTTGCTGAGTTAGTGGCAGCAGGCGCTCTTTCCGAGGTTCCCTTCCTGCCCTGGTGGGGGGTTCTGAGGCCCAGGTGGGCAGGGATGCGGAGGCTGTGGTTGGGGGACCCCGTGGGAGTGCCCCGTCTCAGTGCGGGGCTGGGGGGGGGCAGCAGGCGGGTCTCGGGGAGAAGGCCAGAGAAGCAGCCCCCCTGAGGTGTGGAGTGCAGAGAACGTCAGGGGCTATGGGCTTTGGGGCACACCTGGCCCCCCCGTCTGCCGTTTCCAGGTCGGGGTGTGGGGGCTCCTGGGGCATCTGGGCCTCACTTTGGGGCTGGGTTTGACTGGTGGCCGTAGAGGGAGGACCTCAGGCAGCATCTGCAGGCTCTCCCTAGGCCTGCTGCCCACCTGCCAGGACCAGGGGCTGTGGGCCAGCACAGCGGGCCACTGGTTCTGTCCTCGCCAGGAACTTCGTGGCCTTCGAGGTGCTGCGGGACGAGGAGTTCTCCCCTCTGAAGAATGCCGACTCGGCCGACAGGGACACCCCCACCACGGCTCGGCAGGCGTTGCTCGCTCAGCACTACCGCTGGGCCCTGAAGGCTGGGGCCCGCTTCGTAGGAGCACATGGGGCCCGCCTGCCTGAGCTGCCCGGGTGAGTGTGGGCCCCAGGGTGCTGTTATCCAAGCAGGTGGCTGTGTGCCCAGCTCAGCCATGCATGACCACGGCCGCTGCCTGTGGCTCAACCCCCTCGAGGTTTGCTCGGGATCCTAGAGAAGGTGGCATGGGGGGGGGGGTGGGCATTGCAGCCTTATCTGTCTCATTCACGAGCTCTGAAGTCAGGTAGGACCTGCAGAAAACAGCAAGGGGGGTCACTCTCCAAGGCCAGGAAAGGAGAACAGTAGGTTTCTACTTCTCTGCCTTCGCAGCCACCACCGACGTTTTGGTGGTGCAGGTCGGGGAGGGAGGCCTGCAGGGGGCAGGGTTCCGGCCCAGACCAGGGCCTGATGCTCGGGTGGGGCGGTGGCTCAGGGTTCCAGGGTCCAGAGGAAGAGATTCCCGGGGAAGAGGACTGTGGGCAGCTGGGGGTGTGGTGGTCAACCTGCTGGACTGGGACAGGGCCGGCCTCCGTGATGGGTGGCACCGGGGTCAGGCCCCGGGGTCCATTGCCGCCCCAGCAGAGGCTGACAAGGGGCTTCCCTCATCCCACCCAGCAGTGGGGAGCCTCCGGCCATCTGCGAGATCTCACCGTTGGTGTCCTACTGCGGAGAGGTGAGAGCCACCTGGCCGCCTGGGCTTCTGTGGGGTCTTTCTGGGGTCAGGCTGCATGAGCAGAGGAAGACGCTCTGGGCAGAGGTGGGTGCTTGGGTAGAAAGCCGCAGCTCTGCCTCACTTTACCCGTGGGGTAAATGGGCGCTTGGGTTGCGGAGGAACTTCCAGGCTGTGCGTGTGGGGTGGTAAGGCCGTCAAAGGTCCTGGGAGTGGTGGGAGGGCAAGCCTTGCTGAGGGAAGAGTGCCGGCCCCCTGGGCAAGCTCTGGCCTGAACTGGCCTGGGCGGGGCGGGGCGTTGTGCTGGCCTGTGGCCTGCAGAGAAGTCTCTCCCCAGCTCCGGGCTGAGTTGGGACCCCTGCCTGTGGGCAAGAGATGGACACTTGGCTCATTTCCAGGGTCTGGAGATGTACCTGCAAGGCCAGGAGTTCCAGTCCCCAGTCATCCTGGATGAGAACGGGGTCAGGGCATTGGATCCCTGACTGGCTCCCAGACCCGCCAACCCCCGGGGTCTGCAGGGGTGTGGACGTGGCCCTGACCTAGGGCTCCCTGTAGGAAGGCAGGCGGCTGTGCCTTTCTGGACCGTGGGACGCAGAAGGAGGAGCCCTGGTCCGCTCCTTTACTCCTGGTTTACAGAGGGACCGTTCCCTCTCTCCCTGGCAGCTGACCCAGTAACTGGGGTGAGGCTGGCGTCACAGGCCAGCCTGCCGGCTGAGGCCGAGGGCAGAAGCAGCCCGACTCATCACCATAAAGGGCTGGCCGCACCAACAAGAGAAGCTCGGCCTGCACACTGCAACTGAATTCTCTACGTTGTCTCCAGGGCCTCTGCCCCTCTGTGCTGTCCGTGACTGGTTTAGGCTGCTGAGCTTCCCCCAAGCATAGTGGGACCAGTACCGAAGCCACCTCCAGTCATTAACTGGAATTTAGATGGGGGGGGGCGCCACCCCTTCTCCAGGCTGCGGGTAGCTCTGACCTTGGTGCTCACACCCCTCCCTGCTCCATGACAAGCAGGGGCACAGCCTCCACACTCAGGGCCACGGCACCCTCCCTGCCCCCCTGCAGCCTGGCCCAGGTTGGGGGAAGCCAGCGGGCCCTGTTTTGCTGCCCTGGGCCCGAGTACCACCTCCCCTTCTGGACGCAGCACAGGGGCATCTACCTCCCGCTGACCTGAAGAGCAGTGTTACAGTGCAGCCTGCTGCTAAACTGGGTTGCCTGCCCCTCCCCTCCGCAGCACCCCACAGCCTGCAGGGAACCTGCTGGTTTCCCCAGGGCAAAGGTGTTACCAGGACGGTGGGTTCAGGTGCCACTGGTCCCTCCAGGGGCTTGGAGCAGTCCCTGGCTGCACCCACGTTTCCTACCCTGGGTGTGATGGCGGAGTCAGGACCATGCCCAGGTCTCCCAGCTTCTTATAAACCTCAAAACCAAACTGTTCCTTAGGGGCTTCTTACCTGCTCCCCAGGCAAGCTGGGGACCTAGGGTGGAGGCCCAGGCAGGGTCCTGTCCAGAGTGCTCCCTGCCAGAACAGGAACACCACACAACGTCTTCTACGTAGTTTGCTGGGCAAACTATTGAAATGGCTCACTTTTTAAAAACTTATTTTCAAATAATTGCATCTTCACATAAAGTTTCAAACAGCACTGAGGTCCCAGGCACCCTTCCCTGCACTGTTCGTAGCGTGCGTGATCACAGTATAGAAGTGCCCAGGCACTGCCCCCAGGTGCACGTTCTGCGTCCACTCTGCACTCCAGAGGCGGGATGGTCCCATCAACACGGATATCACGTCACCTCTATAGCCACCGCGCCCACGTCTAGCTCTAGGCGACTGTTACGGAAGTAATTGTGTCTGAAATACCGCCAAACTTGATCTTTCATACAAGGGGCGGGGCCGGGGGGGGCGGGTGAAGGGAATTGCCAATAAATACCGTGTGCTGATTGGTCCCTGGCCTGGAGAGTGCAGTGTTTCACCGGCACGCACGGTGGAGTGCAACGGGATGGTAGACCGGTCCAACGTTCGTTTGCACTGTGTCTGTTAACGCGGCTCTACTACGTCGCTTGTAGAAGAATGGCACGTTTGTGTAAGGATCCTAGAAACTACAAAAGACAGAGACTCTGACCTTCAAGCATCCCGCCTCCCCGAGATTTTCTGACCTTCACCCGTGGAGCCAGGATGACGCTCACAGGACCGTCACCTGCCTTTACTGGAATGGACTGCGGGTTGCCACGTAGGGAACTTTTCAATTCGACCTCCTCTGATTTCTGTTATGTTCCTCTCTCCCTCCCTATAAAAGCCCTGTGTCCAAGGAGCGGGAGACAGGCTTTGAGACACGAGTGCCCCATCTTCCAGGTGGCCGGCATCTGGAAAAAAAACAGTTTCCTTCACCTGTTGGCTTCCCTAGCAGCAGGCAGCCGGGCCTCTGTTCGGAGGACCAGGTGGTGTCAGTCAAAGGCTGGAGCCCACACGCTGAGCCAGAACCTGCTCTAGGCGGGCCGGTCGGTCAGGAAGCCCCTCCTGCTTGCTCTGCCCAGCTACCTACCAGGGTCTAGCATTTGGGTCAGGGGATCAGGCCCAGAACTTGCCGCTTGAACCAACTCTCCAGGGCGGGCCCATGGACTGGCTCTGACAGCCTCCAGCCACCGTTTCCCTGGTAACCGGTTGTGCAGTGAGGGATGAGTGGCGGCCGCGATAGAACTCCCCGCAGAGCTGTGGGTGGGAGGAGACCCGCCCGAGAGATGGCCCCTGCAAGGGAACAGGGAGCTCCCTAGAGCAGAATAAAGGAGCCAGGAGTATAGTGGGGGGCACGCACGGCGGGGAGCCCCGCGGACATCCAGACAGGACTTGAGCTGAGCAGGCCCCGGCAGCACCGGGCTGCTCTGCCACGAGAACCGCCGTACGCCCCCAAGACCCGCATGTCACATGGGTGGAAACCCAGCGCGGGATGGGGGATGGTCACTGTGGTGGTTACACGGGACCCCGCCCCGCGGCCTCGCTCCAACAGGGCGGAGCGCCCGTTCCTCATTGACCACAGGACCCGGGGCAGGCGGACGGGGGCGCAGATAACGCTCTCCCACCGGGAAGCTCGCCCCCAGGGCCAGGCCAACCCGCCTCCTAGTCAAGACCACGCCCACACTTGGTGCGCAGGCGCTGGAGGGCGCTAGTGCCACGGGTGTGCAGTCACTGCGCAAGCGCGGAAACGAGGAGACGCAGGTGCGGAGGAACGTAACCCCGCTCGCAAGGGCAACGAAGCCAGGCGCACGCGTAGTAGGGTTAGGAGGGCGCGGCGCACGCGCATTGGCGGTGAGCGCGATGGGCGGGGTGTTGCTGGAACTACGATGGCTGTCCTCTTCTCTGCGAAGAACAGAGCTTCAGGACCCTCTCGCAGCCCGGCCTCTTGACGCCGCCAGTGGGCGGGGTCCCCCGGGCCGTCTCTGCCGCTGTCATGTACCCACCGGCGCCGCCGGCGCCACACCGGGACTTCATCTCCGTGACGCTGAGCCTTGGGCAGAGCGAGGACGGCAGCAAAACCCGGCGGCGCCGCTCGTGCTGGAGGGTGAGGGTCGGTCCCGCAAGCCCCGGGGTCTCTGCCCCGCGCGCCGGACCCGGGCAGGGGGTGGCTGGTCCCAGCGGCACTGTCCGCGGGCCAGACTCTGCGGCTTGGGCCGGGGAAGACGCCGGGCGGGGCGAACGCACCCCCAGCGAGTCTCCGTACGGTCTTGCCCTCTCCGTCCCGAAGGGAAACCTGAGGTTCCCTGGACGACTTTTTCCCCGGTGCGGGTGCCGGGAACATAAGCTCAGCCATTGTAACGCCCTGTGCGTTCGGTGGTCTCAGGCCGTGGGGCGTCCGCACACTGCATGTGGGCAGGTGCAGGACCGGCGGGGCCTGAGCCGGAACGCTCGTTACGGAGCCTTTCTCCGCTGTCCATGTGCAGGGCAAAAGTAGACCTTACGTCCGTTTTCGTTCTCCTGTTACCTGTCCCCGGGCATTCTGTCTACTGCGGTCCAGCCCCAGCCTGTCACCCCGCTGCGAGGGAACTGCGCCCAGTTCAGAATCAATATAGCTGGACACGGGACCTTCTGAATCACTCATTGACCTCACGGAGATTGTCACAGAGGAAGAGAATTCCATTTTATTTTCAGTAAAAAGTGTCACTTTCCGCCCCCGCCCCGCCCCAGAAATGGAAGCAGCTGTCGAGATTACAGCGGAATGTGATTCTCTTCACCCTGGCGTTTCTGATGCTCTGTGGGCTCCTGTCCTACATCAGCATGGCTGACCAATGGAAAGGTACCCGCTCCTGAGTGCCCCAGACCCCTGACGGTTAACTAGACAGAAGCGATCCTGCCTTCCACCTTCACCAGCCCCCGGAGCCATAATAAAGGGCAAGGAGTGGGCAGGAGTTCCAGATAAAGAGGAGCATCTTGTGATTTCAGCCCCGTGTTGGAACACAGACGTTAACATGATGTTCCCTGCCTGCCGCCTGCGTGTCCGCCGTGGGGCCGGCATCCAGCCTCTGCCCTGAGGTTGGATGCCCACTCTGAGTGCGTCCTGAGAGTCTCAGAACGCATGCTGCCCTGTGCTTGGGAAGGACCGGGCAGAGAGCGGGTGTCAACGTAGAGCGCCCTCTGAACTCCTCTGAGCTTGCTGGTTTTAGGAGGAGCGCAGACACACCGCTGTAGGTCACCTTGTGTGCTTCCTGGAGAGGAAGTACAAAGGAGAAGGCTTCGGGATTGTGGGTGGCTGATGAGGACAAAGATGGCCAAGTGCCCCGAGAACTTTGGTTCCTGCTGGCTGTTCTCAGATGCACTGGGGTGACTTCCCGGGGCTTCAGGGCGTTCCTTGTTAAAAACACTACCTGCGTAGGTGTCTTCCACAAAGCACCCTGAGTGGCCCCTAGCCCAGGTGGCACATCTGAGTTAAACGGGTTCTCTTGTTTAGCCCCGGGTGGCAGGTCAGCAGGAGAGCAGAGAGTGAGGCCAGCAAACCCGCTCATCCTGCCAGCTCCTCAGAAGGCAGATGCTGACCCAGGGAATGGCCCTGTGCTGCCCGCTCAGGTACTCTCCATGAGCTGCGGTGGGGCTGTAAGCGGGCTTAGTCCCCGGAACATCAGGGCAGCGTGTAGGGTTCAAGCCAGTCAGGAAGAAGGCCTTTTCTTGCCAGCTGTTTGGTGCGTCAACCTCCTTCCTTCTGGGCTGGTTGGAGGCCACCCGGGGGAGGAAGGAGGCACACCCTCTCCTTTCATTCCTGGTTGCGCGGTTGCTGGGCTCCAGACCCTGTGTCAGGCAGCGAACAAAGCAGACCCCCTGCTTCTCTCCTGGGGCTGGTGCGAGAGCCCGCTGGGACCCCAGAAGCACGCAGGCGGCCCGCACATTGCATCCTGTGAGGACAGGAGCAGACACCTGCTGAGGGGGCTGGGCCCTTGGTCAGGGCAGCCCCTGGGGACAGGGCACCGGACTGCAGGCTGAGGAGCCCCTGGCTCTGGGTGGGGTCGGGGGCAGGGCCTGCTCCAGGAAGCTGCCCGAGGCAGGGGTTTGGTTTGCTTGGGGAGCTGAAACTCGGCAGGGCCTGGGCAGGAAGGGGCAGCTGGAGGCACCTGAATTGTCCTCATGAGCAACTCTTACGCTTGTCCAGAAGCCTCAGAGGCACGTCCGGCGGGGCCCCCCCAACCTGCAGATCAGAGCCCCCGATAAAGACTCGGACGGCAGGAGGCAGGAGGACACCGTGAGGAGGGAGGCGGCAGTGGACGCGGCACACCAGGAGCAGAACCCGCCGAGGACGGTCGTCAGGTACCGGGAGCTGAAGGTGTGGGTCTGAGCAGGCGGAACCGAGGAGGCCGCTGCGCTCGGCATCTCTTCCCTGAAAGACAAGGAGAACCAGCACCTGGCTGAGCCCACCTTCCTTTTGAAGCAGGCAGTCCGCCCCATCCTGAGGGCGCCCCTGGGGCGGGGCGGGGGCCTGGCTCCTAGTTGTCTGCTCCGGAGGGGGCTGAGCCCAGCTGAGCAGCCACCACGGGCTCCTGTGTCCTGGTCCCTGCGCGGCTGACGGCCCCTCTCTCCCTGCAGCTGGCGGGGAGCAGTGATAGAACCGGAGCAGGGCACCGAGCTCCCGTCCAGGAGGGCAGAGGCCCCCGCCAGGCCCTCCTCGAGGGGCCCTAGGATTCTGAAGCACATGGGTAAGGCCCCACCTGGGCTTCCTGCCACAGAAGCGTGTGGATGTGCACGTGAGCGTGTGGGGCAAGGCGTGCAGCACCGCCTGTGCCCCAAGGCTGACTATCCCTCAGCGCCCAGGTGGGCCCAGGTCCTCAGGGTCACATGCTCTTCAGAAGTCTGGTGGCTACCAGTGGTTCCTGGACACTGCTCTGTGTCCAGGGCTGTGGCCACAGGCATGTGTGTGTGCAGGAGGCCCATCTTCCTGCCCGTGTCTGGTCCGAGAGGGACCTGGGGGTGTGGAGACAGGGCTTCCCCTCAGTGTCACCCCCAGGCTTGAGGGCCTCAGGAAGCAGGTGGGTCCGTGCGTTTGGGCCCTAGGAGTCAGGGGCCCACTGGGTGCTGGCACGCCTGTGGAGGAGGGGGGGGGGGCCCAGAGCCAGGGCCCGCAGCTGGGCCCGTGGGGACACAGAGCAGTTGTGTGGCCTTAAGCAGGGACAGCACAGCTGCGGGCATCATGAGAGGAGGCCTCCACCTGCGCACAGAGGACACGTGGTGTGAAGTCAGTGCCGCGTCTTCCCGGACACTGGCCCCTGTGTGGCCCTGCCCGTGTGGAGAGCACACCCACCAGGGGCGCGGTGGGCGCGGCAGGCAGGCTGCAGAGGGACCACGGTGAGCCCGCCCCATGGGCTCTCCTCTCGGAAGATGCCAGGTGTGGGCTCGTGGAAGACAAGGGGGCTGGTCCCCGTCGCCAGCAACCGTCGTGGTGGGTGTCCCCACTCTGAGCTGCCAGCACAGCCAGGGCGACTGCGTTTCTGGCCTGCAGTGCTGAACGCTTTTGCTCAGTGCACGCTCCCTGTGGCCCAGAAGGTGCATCCTAGAGGGCGGCGTGGACGGGGCCAGGCCAGGTGGACACGAGCCCAAGCTGCCACGTGAGACCCTCGGGGCCTTGCCACCTCGGCAGCCGTGTCCGGCCCTGAGGGTCTGACCTCCAGTGCTGGGCCTGGGTCTTCGTGCCCTCCGCCCCTGCCCTGGTCAGCGTCCCCCAGGTCACCAGTGTCCCTGCCTGGGGGCTACAGAGGGGTTCTGCCCTCTCTGACCAGGCCCTGGTCCCCCTGACCTGCTTCTCTCTCTCCAGCTTCCCCCAATGAGCGCCAGAAGGCTGTGATCGACGCCTTCCGCCACGCGTGGACTGGGTATCGCAAGTTCGCCTGGGGCCACGACGAGCTGAAGCCTGTGTCCAGGTCCTTCAGCGAGTGGTTCGGCCTCGGCCTCACGCTGATTGACTCCCTGGACACCATGTGGATTCTGGGTCTGAAGAAAGGTACCTATTGTTCTCCAGCAGGTGGCTGAGCCCGCGAGTCCCACCTGCTGTGTCCGCCCACACGGGCTTCTCTAGGTGATGGGAGGGGACGTGCTGGTCGTGGGCACTTCCCTGCCACCTCCCATCCAGCCGTTCAGGGGACGCTTCGGACAGCTGTGCGGGCCCTGGGTCGGCAGCAGGCTCCCGCTGCCGTGGGTGAGGGTGCTGTGGCGGAGGCAGCACGTGGCCTGGTGTAGCTGCCAGCGCCGGGAGTCTGTCCCTGACGCCCACACTGCCACGCAGCGGGGGGCAGACTGCGGCTGGCGCTGGCAGCTACTTCTGAGTGATTCCCCTGGGAAGGGGCTGTCACCGAGTGCTGTGGTCCTCGTGCGGTGGCCTCTGACTGCTGGCCACCTGTGCCCACAGCCAGGTGTGGCCCCCCAGCTGCACGCCGGCCTGTTTATGCCCAGACCTGAAGACTGGGGGTTCGTGCCTTTGCCCCTCGGAGGAACAGAGAGAGTGTCACCCCGTGAGCAGCCCCAGGGCACCGGGACCCATGAGCATGTCCCTCACCCTCCTGTTTCATGCCCTAGAGTTCGGAGAAGCCAGGAGGTGGGTGTCCCGGAAGTTACAGTTCCAGAAGGACGTGGACGTCAACCTCTTTGAGAGCACCATCCGGATCCTGGGGGGGCTTCTGAGCGCCTACCACCTGTCTGGGGATGCGCTGTTCCTGCAGAAGGCTGTGAGTGGCCGGCGCCAGGGCGGCCCTTGCCCACAGGGGCCTGGGTCTCGAGCCCTCACCCTGGGGTTTGGGGCCGGGGTGTTTCCACATCCTCCCCCCGAGTGTGTGTCTTTCCTGGCCTGAGCCGAGCAGCACGCACGGCTTGTCCGCTGCGGCTGAGCGTCGTCCCTCCGAGCTCACGGGTCCAGCTCACTGCGCTGCTGTGGAGGCTGCTGGGGCTTCGTCATTGGATGGAAGCCGGGGAGGGGTCCGCGTCCTGCGAGGCAGACACGGCCTCTCAGGGGTCTCAGGGACACCCGACAGCGGTGACCCTTTGCTGTGTGTGCACCAGGAAGATTTCGGGAACCGGCTGATGCCCGCGTTCCAAACGCCCTCCAAGATCCCGTACTCGGATGTCAACATCGGCACTGGTGTCGCCCACCCACCCTGGTGGACGTCGGACAGCACGGTGGCCGAGGTGACCAGCATCCAGCTGGAGTTCCGAGAGCTCTCGCGTCTCACGGGAGTCAAGAAGTTCCAGGTGTGGAGGCCTCGCGTCCGTGGGGTCTCTGGCTCGGCGCGGTCAGCGCCAGGGGCAGGCATTGGTCCCTCCCGGGCAGCCTTCGCCTGCCCTTCCTTCTCTGGGGCCCGTCTCCTCACCGCCGCCGAGGCTCAGGCCCGCTGCACCATGTGCCCTTCCGGCCCTGTTGGAGCCGGTGGCCCTGCGTCTGCCTGGCTGCGTGTCTGTAGCCGCCTCTGTCACAGCTGCGTGGGGTTGGACGTGTTGACTCGCTGGCGCCGCAGCCAGTTTCGTGCTGGTCTCACTGGGCTCGTCCCACCCAGCGGTCCCCGGGCTCCCGTTCGCTGCCGGCAGCAGCAGCGTTTGTGGCGGCGAGGTGGAACGGAAACCTCGAGTTTGGCTGCTCATCTGCCCTCCCTGCTCTGCCCAGGAGGCTGCGGAGGAGGTGACCCGGCACGTCCACTCCCTCTCGGGGAAGAAAGACGGGCTGGTGCCCATGTTCATCAACACGCACAGCGGCCTCTTCACCCACATGGGCGTGTTCACCTTGGGCGCCCGGGCCGACAGCTACTACGAGTACCTGCTCAAGCAGTGGATCCAGGGCGGCAAGCAGGACGCGCGGTGAGGCCGCCGCTGCGCCCATCCCGCTCCCCTGGGGGCCCTCACGCATGCGCTGAGGGCCAGGGAGGACCTGCTGGTGGCCCCCGGCCTGCTGCTGAGCCGGGTCTGGGTTGGCTGCGGGGCGCGGGGGTGGCTCCACTTGTCCCTCCTGGGCTGCCCTCTGCACAGGACCTGGGAGTCACTGTTGGAGCCACAGGGCCTCTGGGGTGGGTTGAGAGGAAGGACCCTGTTCAGGGGGTGGGCAGAGGCATAGCTCTGGCCCTCTGGGCTGACCCGCCACAGGGCCCCCTGCCC
The DNA here is from genome assembly GCA_004027475.1 of Anoura caudifer. NCBI lineage: Eukaryota > Metazoa > Chordata > Mammalia > Chiroptera > Phyllostomidae > Anoura > Anoura caudifer. The sequence goes on along the minus strand of PVKU01003653.1, from coordinate 109,716 downwards.
CCGGGCTGACTGTGGTGCCACCGCAGGGTTGCGGGCCCGGGGGATGGGCCACGCACCCCCTGGGTCAGAGCTGATGGGCCCTGCCCGTCTCCAGGCTGCTGGACGACTACCTGGAAGCCATCGAGGGAATCAAGAGGCACCTCCTGCGCAGGTCCGAGCCCAGCAAGCTTGCCTTCGTGGGGGAGCTGGCCCACGGCCGCTTCAGCGCCAAGATGGTGAGCACAGGCCGGGCGGGCTGGGGTGGGACTTGCTTCTTGTCCTCGACCCCAGGGCTCCGTGTCTGGGCCAGGAGAGGCCGATGACCTTGTGGCCAGGAGCATGGGGCATCCTCGTGGACATAGGCTGTCCCCACCGTGGCACCTGCCTCCTGCAGCTGGTGTTCCCTGGTGGCTGGAGGCGGAGCAGAGACCGGGCCAGGCTTGCTCCCCGGGGTGTGGGTGTCCCACCAGCTCGTCTTCTGCCCACGTGGAGCCCCCAGTGCTGGGCCTGGGTGCCAGGGGCCCCCTGGGGTGTGGGGGCTGCAGAGCACTGGGGCAACGCGGGACCCAGTTGACCTGCTGACCCTGTGTGGCCGCCAGCTCTGCGGTGGTGAGGAGACCCTTCCATTTCAGGACCACCTGGTGTGCTTCCTGCCAGGGACGCTGGCCTTGGGAGCCCACCACGGCCTGCCCGCTGACCACATGGCGCTGGCCCGGGCGCTCATGGACACCTGCTACCAGATGAACAGGCAGATGGAGACGGGGCTGAGCCCCGAGATCGTGCACTTCAACCTGCACGCGCAGAAGGGCCAGAAGGACGTGCAGGTCAAGGTGAGTGGGGCTGGGCGGGGCTGGGGCCGGGCCCGGGGCGCTGCGAGGGCCTCACGCTGCCCCGTGTTCCCAGCCGGCCGACAGGCACAACCTGCTGCGCCCCGAGACGGTGGAGAGCCTGTTCTACCTGCACCGCCTCACAGGGGAGCGCAAGTACCAGGACTGGGGCTGGGAGCTCCTCCAGAGCTTCAACACCTACGCTCGGGTGAGCTGCCGCGGGTGGCCTGCCCTCCCGCCCCGTGGCCCTCGGTCTTGGGGCCGGGGCATCCCTCCCTCCTGCCTTGAGGGACCGGCCCGTTGGGAGGGTCCCTTCTGGGTCCTCCGTATGGCCTGGGCAGCTCTGTTCCACCTGGGGCACCCTCGGGGCCCCTGCTCCCCAGGACGCACACCAAGACCAGGGTGCCCCCAGTGCTCAGGCCTGCCTGCCTCCTTTACCATTGGATCCTTGGCTCGGAGAAGGTCATGCCCCACCCAGGGCCTGCTGCCTGCTGGGCGGAGCTGAGGCATGACCTTTGCCCTGTGGTGTGTGAGCAGTGGGTTCTGGGCTCCTTGGGTGACCTCCGCAGGCTCTGGAGGCGGGCAGCGGGTGTTACCCGGGGTCTTTGGAAGAACCACAGGTGACTTGAGGCCAGTCAGTTGCCCCCAGCCCAGGCCCTTCTCGGGGCCCTGCGTGCTGCAGGGCAGCAGGGGGTTTGGGGTGCCGCTGGCTGACCGCCCTCTTGGTGCTGTGCCTCAGCGGTGATGCTGTGGCCCTGGCTCTTCTCAGGTTGCCTCTGGCGGCTACTCCTCCATCAGCAACGTCCAGGACCCCCACGACCCCCAGCCCAGGGACAGGATGGAGAGCTTTTTCCTGGGGGAGACGCTCAAGTACCTGTACCTGCTTTTCTCCGACGATCCTGACCTGCTCAGCCTGGACACTTACGTGTTCAACACCGAGGCCCACCCCCTGCCCATCTGGGCCCCCGCTTAGGGCGCGGCTCCTGTGTGGGTGCTGCCCTGGGCCTGGACAGGTCCTCCCTCCTCTGACCTGGGCTACGTGCTGTCTGCCAGCTGGCTGGATGGGCCCTGGGCCCGGCTGGTGACAGGCCAGGAGGCAACTGGACCAGGACGTCTCCCGGCTTTGGGAGGTGTGCGGGGTGGCCGCAGGCGGCAGGTGCTCGGCCCCAGGGTGGGCTCCTTGCCTGTGGTTCCGTGGGGACATCGTTCGAAGGAAGAAGCCAGTGTTGGGGTTCAGGGGGATCCAGTCCACCAGCGCCTCCCCCCCCCCACTTCCTGAGCAGCTGCAAATTGTGAGTTACATTCCTGTAGCCCAAACGTCCTGTTGGTCGGTGCACGGCCTCATGGAGGTCCTGGGCCTCTGGTCACCTCCTGGGGGCCCCCATGTGTCCCCAGGCCCCGTGCTGCGTTCAGAGGCAGGAGCCAAGAGGACTCTGGGATGCAGCTCCACCTCGGGGTCTTGGTGTGTGACCCTGTGCCGACCCACGGTCTTGGGAGGCATCTGTGACCCCGCTGGGCCGGGGCTTCTGGCTGGCTGTGCTGTGTATGTGATGGACTCAGGGATCCCTCAGGGTCTGGAGGGCAGGTGCCAAGTGCCTCTGCTCCCAGGCCACCCGACGGAGCGGCCTTCAGTCGGGATAAAGCCAATTCGCTCTGACCGGTGTCCTGTGTTTGTGCAGAAGCCTGCTTCCTGGCACCTGGCTGGGGTTGGGGGCAGGGGGGCTGGCCACCTTGCTCTGCCTGCTGAGGCCTGTCCCTTGCTGCTGCCCACTCTGCACCCCTCTCCGGCAGGCTGGTGTGTCTTCTCCCCTCCCGCAGCGTCTGTCCCTGAGGACTGACCCAGGCAGTCTCTGCAGAAAAGACAAACTTGGGCCTTGGCCTGGGGTCCCCTGCCCCGTGACCAGGTGACCTCATTTGCAGAAAAATCCGCTCCTCTCAGAAGCCAGGGCCTCTGAGCGCCCAGTGTGCCTGTGCTGAGGCCAAGGCTCCGACCCTGCCTCGCCCGGGCTCTCAGAAGCGTTCCTGGCAGGTCCCCGCACTCGGGTGCCCCAGCCACGCCCTGCCCTCCCCGCCACCCACAAGCCCTGCAGGTCCTGTGTGTTGACCAGTGGCCTCTGGCCCAGCCCTGTGGCTGCTGGCCGCCCACCCTGCAGGGTGCCCCCGTCAGAGGGTCCCCTCGTCCACCTCGAGGTGGGGCTTGAGGCAGCCTCTCCACCCCATGATGCGCACGGAGGGGTGGTGGGGGCAGATCTGCAGGGAGCGGTCACATGGGGGTGTCGGTAATGTTGAAAAGAGGAGAGAAGGGACGTGGGGAGTTGCCCCGGTGGCCTGATGTTTGCTGTCACGGTTTGTCTGGCCACGTGAAAGCTACCAGCCTCCCATCACCCCCAAACAGCAAATCCTGAGTTGACCATTTATTGACCAGTGGCTGGTGGGGGAGGGGCAGTGTGCTCACAGGTCCACGCCCTCTTCCCACTCGGGGCGTGGCTGGGCCCCACCCAGGGTTCAAGGGGATGCCCCATGCCCTCTGGTCCTAGCTGGGGGCATGCCCCTCAGCCTCCGGCACACTGTGCTGTGTTCCCCGCTCCCGCCTGGCCGCCTCAACCCACTGGTGGATGGACATGGCCTCCAGCTGGCGCACCTCCAGCACAGATGTGGGGTCTGCCGGGTGGGATGCTCTGTGGGGCAGACGAGGGCAGGGACACTCGGTGGGCAGGCTGGCCCGGGCCTCCCGGACCCCCCACCAGGTCCAGCTGTGGGCCCAGGCCAGGCACAGTGCAGCACCCCTGCCGGGACAGGGCCGCACCTGAGGTCCAGGTGGTGCGCTCCCCCGCGGATGGTCACTGCCAGGATGGACGCACTCAGGTTCCTCTGGATCTGTGTTGGTCAGAGACGCCAGCACCTGTGAGGGGTGCGCTCCAGGCAGGCAGCCCCCAGCCTGAGGCACAGCCCGCACGTCCCTACCCTGGGGTGCAGCGAGCTCGGTGACTCAGGCAGCTGCGTGGCCTTGGCTGGTCCCGTCAGAGACGGAGCCGCAGACAGGGCCCGGCAAGCCAGGGAGAGAGGCAGGAGGGCAGAGGCGGGAGTAGGGAGGCACGGACCCGGGTGCGGACCTCCTCTCAGACCACCCCCGGGGACCCTGCAAGGGCAGCTGCTGCCTGAGGAGACCCCCGACTCACCCCGCCCCTGGCCCAGGGGTCCAGGTCACCGTTGGAGAAGATGATGTTGCTGGCAGCTTTGAGGTCTGGAAGGAACAGAGCAAGTCGGGGGGGGGGGACTGGGCCCAGCCCCAAGCTCAGCGAGCCTGGGGGGCCCCCCAGCGCTGCCGGCTCCGGGCAGAGACGCTTCCCCTGAGCCTCACCGGCGCCCCCGAAGCTGGTGTGCAGCCAGTCGCGCCGCGGCCACACGCCCCATGTGCGCAGGCAGTACTGCTGGCGCAGCTCCTCGGTGAAGGGCAGCTCCGGGAAGAGGTCCGTCACGTTGTTGCTGGAGAAGGCCAGGTTGATCTCGGTGCAGGCCTGCGGGCCACGTGGTGCTCAGGCCGGCGGACGGACACCCTCCAGCGCCCCGCCCCCAGCGGCCCCGCACCCCCCGCACGGTACCTGGTAGTCCCAGGCCCTGGCGTCGGAGCCCGAGCCGCAGCCTGTGGGGTCTGCACACGCCTGGTACTGCAGGTAGATGTCGTAGCAGGGCTGCGCGCCTGAGGAGTTGTACACCAGCCCTGCGGGGAGGGGAGCCCTGCCCACTTGGAGGGGCCCTGCCGGCGCCAGGGCCCTGGAGCCTCATCCCCAGGAGGAGTGAGGCCCCTGGGTGTGCACCGGTGCCTCCTGCCCGCCCTGCCGGGCCAGGAAGGAGGTGGACGTTTCCTACCCAAGGTGACAGTGGAGGCGTCCTGGGCCCTGAGGTCCCCGAGCTCCCCCCACAGCCCACGGCACCAGCCCGGGGTGGAGAGGTGGACGCACCTGCCAGTGCTCGGAGCCCCTCGATCCTGCTGCTCTCATTCAGCAGCCGCTCGCAGGCCACCTAGTGGGGGGGGGGTTGTGTGCCAGCAGAGCACCTCAGCGGAGACCCCCCCACCCCAGCAACCTGCAAACCCCCTCCCAGCACACCCTTCCCTGGTCCCGGGCCGCAGAGCAGTGCACGGCCCTCAGGCTGGCTGGCACTGACCACCCTGGGCGGCCGGGCCCTTCCTTGTCCACAGGAGCAGGCGTCTTGCCTGGACAGGGTTGGCTGGAAGGTGCCCCAGGAAGTCGGTGGGGTAGGGGTAGTCCATCATGGCCAGCACGGTGAATGCGTTCCGGGCAAACCCGAAGAGCTGGACCAGGTCCTTCCAGCCTGAGAGTGGCCGGCAGAGGCCAAACGCCTGGCTGACCGCGCTGTAGGCTGCCAGGAGGGGGCAGGAAAGGCCTTTGGAGGCTGCTGGTAGGCCAGGGGGGACAGGGCTGCGAGGGGTGGGGTGTGGCCTCCTCACCTCCCTGGAGGAACAGATCCTTGATCTGCCGGAAGGCATCCCGCACGGCCTGGGCACACTTGGGGCCTTGGCCCTCAAAGTCCTGGAGGAAGGAGCAGTGGTCGTGGCTGCCGCTGGGGCTGGACCCCGAACCCCCCAGCCCCGACTCCCTTCCACACTCACCGCGGAGACGTCCCGGAAGAACTGGTAGGCGTCCCCAAGGCCAGCCACCAACACCACAGGGGCGCTGGCCGCCAGTGCCCCTGCCACTAGGTGGGGGTACTTCATCCTCATGTAAGCGCTGAGCATCCCCCCGTAGCTGTTTGGGGCACGGGGTTGAACCTGCAGACCTACCCCCCCAAAACCCCGCCCACCCAGGTGGCTCAGGCAGCAGCCTCTCCTCAGCCCCAGGCCCCCCACACCCAGGGAAGTACCTGAAATGTCTAAGACCCACAGAAGTGTCGGCCCTGGGTCCGCGTGCCCATTTGTCCCCAGAAGAGAAAGGAGCCGGCGAGGACCCACCTCCCGCCAAAGGCGATGGCCGGGACGTCCGGGGCCCCGAGGTCCCGCCGCAGCGCCTGCAGCAGCCTGGCGAAGTCAGCCAGCGCCTGCTCCACTGTCAGCAGCTCTATGTGGCCTCGCTGCGTGGACCGCTCGCCGAACGGGAGCGACTTCCCGTAGTACCTCTGTGGGCGGCACGGGGACCGTGGCCGCGCCTGCGCCGGGTCCTGGCGCCCCCAGCGGCCACCCCCCACCCCTGCCCCGGCCGGTACCCACGTGCTCCGCGAAGACAACCAGAGCCCCCTGCTGCGCCGCCAGCTCCAGGATGAACCCCGAGTTGTTGGCGAAGGCCCACACGTCCCCCTCGTTGCCCGTGTAGAAGAACAGGGGCCCCTCGCCCCTCTTCCAGAACTTCTCTGCGGGGTGCGGACAGGAAGGGCTGGGGTGAGGCGCGCGGCAGGCCCCCCGGGGCCGGGGGTCCCCAGGCGACCTCACCTGACACCAGGAACCGCTGCGGGAACGTCTTGTTGCCAAACTTCTCAAAGTCGAAATGGTCCAGGAACTGCTCGAAGTAGCTTTCTCGGAAGTCAGGGTCCAGGGCTCCGCGGGCTGGAACGCGAGATGCTCAGCGGGTGAGGCCACCAGGAGGGGGAGGGGAGGGGCTGCGGGTCCCCACTTACCCCTGGCCTCCCAGCCGTGCAGCCCCAGCACCAGCAGCAGGGCCAGGGCCCAAGGCAGGGCCGGCAGGGACGGGGAACCCATGTCTGCTCGGCCGGCGAGCCCCCGGTCACATGACTGGCAGGGACACCCTCACGTGACTGCCTGGGCGGAGCTACGCTGGCATCTGTGCCTTCCCTCCCATCCCCAAGCTTCCTGGCAGCCACTGTCACCACGGAGATGGTTGCCATGGAGACACATGAAGCAAGCGGAGGGCTCAAGGGCCTGGCAATGGGACCGGGGACTTGTGTGCCCAGCCACCTGCCTTCCAAAAAGGGTCCAAAGGGTCCAGATTGCCCCATGGCTCCCTGCTGGGCACCCAAGCAGGTCCTCCTCGCTCCAGTCACCAGCCAGGTGGGTGGGTCACCAACACACACCTGGGCGAGAAGTGACCAGCCCTGTGGCCCAGCTGTCCCAGGCGGACAGCCCCGCTGAGATGCCCCATCCAGGGCCCCTGCTGGCAGGCACCGGGGGGCGGAGCCAGGCGGAGGAAACCTTCAGGAGGTGGGGTCCAGGGTGTCCCGTGCTGAGAGCAGCTCCCCTGAGAAAGCGTCTTATCCAGGTGGCAGCCAGGGGCCGTGTGGCTGTGGGGCAGCGTCCTGGGGCCCAGGCAGGCGCGGGCAGCCGCTCGTAACTGCTGGAAGCTGGGGGAGGGGGCCCTCCTCCCCCCAGGCTGGTCCGTTCACTGGCTTTTCATGGGATGGCCTCCCAGAAGGTGCCAGCACCCCGGGGACAGAGAGGCCACCTCCCCCTGCCCAGCACGCAGTCCAGGGCCTGGGCGGGGGGCGGGGTGAGTGGGCTCCAGGCGGCAGAGGGGAGGAGCCTCGCCCATCCCCACTCCTGAGACTGACCCTGACCAGGGTGGCCCCCGGTCCCAGCCCCGGCCCAGCCTGCCTGGTGCTGGCCCTGGCTGCTGCCCAGCAATCTGAGGACCCCCCAGGCTGGGCTGACCGGTCTTGCTGCTGGACCCGGCCCTTCGGCCGCCGCTTCCACGGTCCCCAGGCTGTCACTGAGGCAACCAGTGTGGTGACAATGGCTGTGCACTGTGTCACACCACCCCATGGGTGTGGCCATCCCATGGCCACCCAGTGACAACCACGATCAACCCACAGTCCCTGACCCAGTGGCCCTGACCCCATGTCCTCCTGTCCCCCTTGTCCCTGTGTCCCCACTTCCCTGTGTCCCTGCACCTCTGTCCCTGTGTCCCCATGCCCCCCATGTCCCCGTGCCCCTGTCCCTGTGTCTTCATCCCTCTGTCACTGTGTCCCCACATCCCTGTTACCCTGTCCCTGTGTCTCCGTCCCTCTGCCATGTCCGCGAGTCCCTGCCCCTGTGTGCCCACCCCTGTGTTCTCGTCCCTGTGTCTCCATGACCCCATATTCCTGTCCCTGTGTCTCTGTTTCCATGTCCCCATGTGCCCCGTGTCATGTCCCCGCCCCAGCGTGCCCACCCCTGTGTCCCCGCCCCTGTGTCCCCTTGTCCCCATGCCCCCGTCCCCGTGCCCCTATTCCCCCCTCCTCACCTGTCTGTGTCTCTAAGCACCAGTGCCCCCGTGTCCCCGTGTCCCTGTTCCTCTGCCCCCGGACCTGCACCCAGGGCTGCGTGTCCTGTGCTAAGTAGAGGGAGCCCTCTCAGGGCCCCCAAGGCCTCAGCAGGGGGACCAGGCCCAGACACAGGGAATCGCAGCCCCTCCCCGGCTGCACGCAGCTCGGGTGCTGGATGCTGAGCCCCCACTGCAAACCCGCGTGTCGCCTCCGGACCTCCAGGCGGCCTCTCCACCGGCGGTGCCAGGAGGGCATGTTCAGATTCCCTCCGGTGGTCCAGCCACACCTGGTGGCCCTGCACAGGTGGGTACGTCTGTGAGTCCAGGAGCAACCCCCCCAGACTAACTGCCCGGGAAACATGAGTCCCCAACCCTTGGTTCTCCCTCCGAAGGTGACTGCATCTTCTCCAGGCCCCTTGCCGGTCCAGTCCCTACAAACGAGAGCTGACCACTCCACTTCTGCAGCAGAGGCTGTGGGAGCCTCGACCGGGGTGGCTCTGAATCCCTGGATCCCGTTGGGGAGGCTGACACCCTCAGATCTAGGCTTCCCAGCCGCGGACAAAGCTTCTCTTTCCACTTAGGCCTTCAAACTCAACGATGGTTTACAGTCCTCAGTGTACAAGCATACTGCCTCCTTGGTTAAACTTACTCCTAGTTATTTTCATCTTTTAAAAAATGATTTTATTTATTTATTTATTTTTAGAGAGAGGGGAAGGGAGGGAGAGAGGGAGAGAAACATCCATGTGTGGTTGCCTCTTGAGCGCCCCCTACTGGGGACCTGGCCCACAACACAGGTGTGCGCCCTGACTGGGAATCGAACCGGCGACCTTCCGCTTTGCCAAAGGATGCCCACCCCATGGAGCCACACGGGTCGGGACTGGAGTCGTGCCCATAACCTCCTTTCTGGGTTACCACTGCAGGCGCACATGAACGTCACCGACGGTGTGTGTGGATGGGTGACGCTGCAGCCCCCCTGTGGGCAGTCCTTTGTCAGCGCTGGCAGCTTCCCGGGGGGCTCTGTGGGGTTCTGTACCTGCACGTGGAGGGATTTCCCTCCTCCTTTCCCATTGGAATGGCGTCTTTTATTTCTCCTGTCTCCCTGCTCTGAACCGGGCACCCCGGGCCACGTTGAGAGAAGACACCCTTGTCTTGTTTCTGATCTCGGAGGAGAAGCTCCGTGTTTCTCTGCCGGGTGCAGCGCTGGCTGCAGGTTTTGGCGCACACGCTTGGTCACGCTGGCGAAGTTCCCCGTTTTTCTGAGTATTTCCACCGTGAAGGCTGTTGGCTTTCGACAAACGCCTTTTCTCTTTCAGGCGGATTGGTCCTGAGCTTTCCCACTTTGTTCTGTCCACGCGGCATGTTGGGTGGACTGGTTCCTCATATGGAGCCACGTGGGATAAACCCCACTCGGTCACGGCACAGGATCCTTCCCATACGCCGGACTCCGCTGGCGGACGATCCACGGGGGAGCTCAGGTCGACGCCCGGGAGGGAGGCTGACCCCTAGTTCCATTCTACTGGCGTGTCTTTACCCGGTGTTGGCATGAGGCTTGTCGCCGGCCTCACGGAGGAAGTAGGAAGCGGCCCCTCCCCCTCAGCTCTCTGGATGAGTCTGACAAGGCTTTGTGTGAACCCCTCCTCACGTGTTGGGCAGGGCGCACCGTGCAGCCGTAGGGCCCTGTGCTTTCCTTTCTTGGGGGGCTTCTTGTCGCCGCGTCCGAGCCGCCGTCTGCTCTAGGTCTGTTGAGATTTTCTATACCTTCGCGAGTTGTTTTACGCGGTTCTGCATTTCTCGGAATTTGTCCGTCTTGTCAGGAGGATCGGGTTTGCGAGCACACAACTGTTAATGGTATTCTCTCAATCCTTTGCATTTTTTATTCTAGTTGTGTCTTTTATTTTCCTCTTTGTCAGTTTAGCTAAAGGTCTGTAAGTTGCGTTGATGTTTTCACATAAGCGACTTCGGTGTCTTTGTCTCTATTGCACTGTCCCCGCCTGCCTTCGCTGCTCGGGCCCGCTGTTCTTCACTCTTTTTTATTTTTTAAAGATTTTATTTATTTACTTTTAGAGCGAGGGGAAGGGAGGGAGAAAGAGGGAGTGAAACATCAATGTGTGGTTGCCTCTCATGCGCCCCCTACTGGGGACCTGGCCTGCAACCCAGGTATGTGCCCTGACCGGGAATCGAACCGGCGACCCTTTGGTTCGCAGCCTGTGCTCAGTCCCTGGAGCCACACCAGCCAGGGCTGATGGGATTTTCCATTGGAGTGGCTGCACCCGTGATCCTGTGAACACCTTCTCTTCGCAGAGCTGCTCATCCCGTCCGCCCCTCACTGTCCTGACTTCCGTTGGGCCCGTGTGCAAGTTCTCCCGGCGCGCACGTGAGGCAGTCCGCTGAGGGCTTTCCTAACAACTCCGACAGCTGGCCGTCTGCCCAGATGGTTCCCGTTGCTGGCTTTCTTGCTCTGAGCCGACACGCTCACCGGCTCGGCTTCTTCCCGGTGATTTTGCTGTCACGGCTGTTGAGAGTCGGTTGTGGTGGCACGGCCACTGTGTGATGTGTCGGGGGTGGGGGTCAGGGATGAGAGCGGGGAGCTCCCCACCCTGCCCCAGGCCGACTCCCACCCTTGGCGTTCCTGATTTCTGCATCTTACCCAGGCTTTGGATGTCATTGCCCTCTGCTCTGAGCGCCACCCTTTGCTGCTGCCCACGGCGGTTCCTCCATCAGGGTGAAGAAAATGCCCCTCCGCTTCCCAGACTGAATGCGTGGCCTTGTGCAACACCAGGGAGGGGCCCTGGGTGAACCTGACACTCGGAGCGCTGCGTTCCGAGGTGTGACCCAAAGAACAGCTGTTTTCCTCCGTCTGCACCCAGGAGTTTCGCAGCAACGGAGACCCGCTTACTGACTGGGGGAATGTCACAGGTCCAGGGAAACCAACCCCAGGCAGACGGAGCGGGCCCATCCCAGGTCCTGGCCGAGGGTCTGTGCAGCTGGGTTTTCCACACCTGGGGGAGGGGCTGCCTCAAGGACAGTGCCGTGTGCAGCGCCCGAGCGCTGTGCAGAGGGCGGCCCAGGACCGCTCCTGCCGCCTGGGGGGTGGAGCCACCCACGCGCCCCGCGGCCAACCCAGACCCGGCTCAGCAGCAGGCCGGGGGCCACCAGCAGGTCCTCCCTGGCCCTCGGCGCATGCGTGAGGGCCCCCAGGGGAGCGGGATGGGCGCAGCGGCGGCCTCACCGCGCGTCCTGCTTGCCGCCCTGGATCCACTGCTTGAGCAGGTACTCGTAGTAGCTGTCGGCCCTGGCGCCCAAGGTGAACACGCCCATGTGGGTGAAGAGGCCGCTGTGCGTGTTGATGAACATGGGCACCAGCCCGTCTTCTTCCCCGAGAGGGAGTGGACGTGCCGGGTCACCTCCTCTGCAGCCTCCTGGGCAGAGAGGGGAGGGCGGGTGAGTGAGGGCGCCGAGCACCCCAGGGCTGCGCACACCCCACCCTGACAGATCCATCCTGGGGCGGCGAGAGGGCCAGTGTCCTAGCCGCCACTTCCTCGGCCCACTGACCCCACGGAACTCCTGGGGCCACCAGGCTGGCCTTGTCCTCTGGGCAGGTCTGAGCCCCCACTGGGAGGGTGACTGTGTCTGAAGCCACCCCCCAGTGGGACCCGCTTACATGCACATCCACACGCTTCTGTGGCAGGAAGCCCAGGTGGGGCCTTACCCATGTGCTTCAGAATCCTAGGGCCCCTTGAGGAGGGCCTGGTGGGGGCCTCTGCCCTCCTGGACGGGAGCTCGGTGCCCTGCTCCGGTTCTATCACTGCTCCCCGCCAGCTGCAGGGAGAGAGGGGCCATCAGCCGCGCAGGGACCAGGACGCAGGAGCCCGTGGTGGCCGCCCAGCTGGGCTCAGCCCCCTCCGGAGCAGACAACTAGGAGCCAGGCCCCCGCCCCGCCCCAGGGGCGCCCTCAGGATGGGGCGGACTGCCTGCTTCAAAAGGAAGGTGGGCTCAGCCAGGTGCTGGTTCTCCTTGTCTTTCAGGGAAGAGATGCCGAGCGCAGCGGCCTCCTCGGTTCCGCCTGCTCAGACCCACACCTTCAGCTCCCGGTACCTGACGACCGTCCTCGGCGGGTTCTGCTCCTGGTGCACCGCGTCCTCCTGCCTCCTGCCGTCCGAGTCTTTATCGGGGGCTCTGATCTGCAGGTTGGGGGGGCCCCGCCGGACGTGCCTCTGAGGCTTCTGGACAAAGACAAGACTCGCTGTTGAGAAGTCAGCTGCCTGCAGTCTGCCCTTCCGGTTCCACTGGAGACTGTCCCCATCAGAACAACCCCCGGAGGGCTGTGCATGGACAATGTACTTTTGTCCCCACTGTGATGTGCAGATTTGGGGGAGCCCCTTCCCTGCTGCCTCCTGGGCCTGCCCAACCGCAGCGCAGACTCGGTCCAAGGGCTCAGGACATCTCCTGGCTGTCATGGTCCTGGGGGGACAGCAAAGGGGTGAGAGGCTTGTCCCCCAAATGGACTCACAGAGACCCCTGCTGCAGGCTGGCCCCGGGCCTCCTGCCTCATCGTCCACCCTTGGGCCAAAGCGCCAGGCCCCTGACCATGTGTGGGGGGGCTCAGGCATGGGCGGGGGGGGCTCTACCTGGATCTGCTGCCAGTCCTCCCTGGTGGGCGTGGCCAGTGACACCTTGGTGACAAGAAGGAGCCCCATGCGTGACTGGTAGTCTCGGCTTTTCAATACACTCCCTGTGAACTCAAGGACCGGGAGAATCGGGAACAAGGCGCCCTCGCCGGGACGCATCATCGGGACGGGGCTGCGGTCCGAGGGCTGGAGCGAGGCCTCCAGACCAGCATCCTCCCCGAGTCGCACCCGAGGGGCATGGGGCCTTCGTCCTACCATGCAGACCCCTCCTGGGTGCCAGAGACGGGGCCGTGGACGCATCCCTCAGGGGCACGCTTGCTGCATTTGGCTTCCGTACGGTTTGACGGTCCGCAGGGATGAGCAGCCGAGGGCACTGGAGGGAATGCTCGGCAGCTTTACGGGGAGGCAGGGCGGGCCGCGGGGTGTGAGGTCCGCACCTGGCCGGGCATCCACTCCCCCACCCCCTGCATCCCCCCACCCCCCTGCCAGCCACAGAGGGGGTCCCGGGCACTCAGTGTCAGGCCCTCAGAGACCACCTCCCCAGAGCCACCCATCTCCGGAGGGTCCACCCTGGTTTTCTGGCCTCCTGTTAGGGTGGGGGCACCCCAGGGCCAGACACAGCCCCTCCTCCCCCCTTTCTAGAGGATGGGCTCGAACCCCTGCCTGGGGCCTCGCGCACCTATCTCCTCCTGGCCCAGACTCTGACCCTGACTGCCCCCTCGCCCCCCTGCCCACGAGGCGCTGAAAGGGGCGGGGCGGGAGTCAGAGCCCCAGCGTGGCCCCAAACCAGCCCCACTTCCTGCGCCTCTTCCCTCAGGCGCGTGCCTGGCCCGCTCTCCCTCCACTCACCTTCCCAAAGGTCTTTCAGGGGAGCCGCTCTCCGGAATCGCGGCCTGTCGCTGCAAAACAAGTCCCCCCCACGCTCTGTGTTCAGAACGGTGGCATCATCGTGGTCCCTCACGGCTTCTGTGGTCAGCAGCTCTGGAGCAGCTCCATGGGGCAGGTCAGGCTCAGAGTCCGTCATGAGGTGACAACCGATGTCTGCCAGGGCCCGACCAGGGCCGGGGGGCCTCGGAGTCGCCAGGTGGTGCCCGAGGTCCCCTCCATGTGGCCTCCCCCGGGGCTGGAGGAAGTCCTCGTGACCCTGTAGCGCTGGGACCAGAGCAGGTGACCCAGAGCCACTGCGCCAGGGAAGCTGCACTCCCTCGACCTCAGCCCAGAAGTCTCACCCCCACTCCCGCCACATTCCATCTGTGAGAGTCACCAAGGGCAGGCCACTCCGAAGGCGGGGGACCGGGCTCCCGGTGGAAGGGAGGCAAGTCGAAGAAACCCCCCACAGGCACACTCTGCCCGGGCGCCCCCTCCCCCTTCTGAGTGCACACACTGCTGCAAGGGACGGTCTGGGGGCTGTGCTGCTGTTCGCCAGGTCCTCCAAGTCAGGGTCCGACTCCTCCCTGACGCAGCCCCGGCCCAGGGCGCGGTGCCTGGCACGCAGCCAGCATTCGGCATGTGTCTGCAGTGAATGGCACGGGAATGCTCAGCCTCACCCACGGTGGGGAGTCTGCCGTGTTGGGACGGCAGCCTTCCGGGACCCGTGGGGTTTGCACAGTCACGGGTGGGCGGGGCCTCCAGGTGGCGGTGGGCAGTGACGCGGTGGGGACAGAGGTATCTGATGGTCACCGGCAGGACAGCATCACAGGTGTCTGCAGCTGTTCTCTGCCGGGGGCCTGAGGGTCCCCAGATCGGGGGGCAGGGACCCTGACGCAGGCCCGCTGGCAGCCAGGCCGGTTTCCCGGTCCCGAGTGGCAGGAAGGCCTGTCCTGGCCCTGCTGGGCCCGTGGGGCGGAAGGTGCTGGACGCCACCTCTGACACCGGCCCACCCTGCCTGTCGGCTCCTTCCCTCACACCGGCTTCCTCCTGGCCGAGGCCGGCCCACAGGTGGCTCCCGTCCTCAGGGACTTGCCTGTAGAGAGGGTGTGGAAGTGGGTGCTTGTCCCAGGCTCTGATCCCGCTAAAGTCCCAGGGGAGAACCTTGAGTGGCCTGCTTGGGTCATGGCCTGAGGCCCAGGAGGACTGTGTCTGTGATCGGCAGCCTTACCGGAGCCCTGCTTTTGGCGTGGACGGGGGTGGGAGCGGCTCCCTCCTCTCGCTGTCGGGCAGCACTGCGCTGGCGGTGCCCCCAAGACCACCTTCCTACCCGGCGGAGGAAGCACCCCAGGCCCCTGGCCCTCCCCACGGAATCGGACTCCCCTGGGCTCAGAGGGGTCTGAGCGGCGGCAGGTTTGTGCCGACCAATGTAGGCAGGCCCAGGAGGAATGGAAAATCACCAGGCGGGAAAACTGCACCCTGGAAGCTGCCAGCCGACCCTGCCCAGGACGAACAGATGCCCGGCTGAGGCTGGGGTCTGGGGTCGGCCTATCCGGCATAACAGGGTGCAGCTTTACCTTGACCCCGACAAGCTGTACCAAGAACAATGGTCAGCAGAAACAGCACCCAGCCACCAGCTCCAGCCCATCAGACTGTGACATCCAACCAATTACCCTTTGAAGGTTTTGTGCTTAAAAACCCTGCCCTGAGAACAACCAGCAAGTCCTAACTGCCCTGGATTGGCTCCCCAACCTCCCTTGGCTGGCTCCACTTTTCCCGCTTATTCCCGGCTAATAAACCCTGCTCCGTAGCTTGCTGCGTCCCTCTGGTTACTTGAGCGACTGCGGCCTAACACACGTGTCACCGCAGAGCCAGCCTCTAGGACTGCACCCTGCCCCCGCCCGCGGTGGGGTGTGGAAGGAGCCCACAGGTGAATGGGGAGCGGAGCCCGAGAGAGACTCACTCCTGCAAGGGGGCCCCCACCCCACTCCTGGATGTGGGTGCCTTGCCAGGGGCTCCAGACAGAAGCCGGAGCCCCTGCAGCCTGGGGGAGGCAGGGGGGCAACTGCACTCTGGAGGAGGAACTGGCGCTGCATCGTGGGGCGTGTGACCAGCAGCCCACGGGTTTCCGAATAGTCAGAAACTGCCTTCCCATGGCCAGTGGAAGCCGCTCCAGGCTCCACGGGGGCTGTGGGCAGATGGGAGGGGACGAGTCTTCTGCCTTCTGGATGCAGCCCAGCCAAATCCCTTCTCCTGTCCAGGCCACCCTGGAGCTGGCTGACCCAGTGGCCACCCGGAGCACCCCCCACCCATGTAGCCCCCAAGCTCTGACCTGCCAGAGGCCTTGTTTAGAAACGGGCCCCTGAGCCTTTGGAGACAGAACCCCATGTGCCCTCCTGTGAGCTGCCAGGGAAAGGTCAGCGACCCCAGGGCTGGGGCTCTTTCCCGTGTGAGCCTCCCGTCTGGAACAGGGCGGTGGGGCTGCAGCCGGATGCGGAGAGAGAAGGGGCCAGAAGGGGAGCCTGACAAGCACCGCAGCCCTGGCCGCTCGGGGGCCAGGGTGTCCCTCAGTGTCTGTGCTCGGCTCTGGGGAGCAGCAGGGGGGCGGAGAACCAGGGGGGGCTGGACGAGGGCCAGCAGTGGGACTGGGATGGGGGGGCATGGCTCTGCCCCTCCTCACCGCTCAGAACCTCACTTAGGTGTGGGGGTGACTCTGCTTTGTCCCCACTGGGGGCTTTTGCTGTCGGGTCTGCAGAATCCTTCGTTGCTATTGGAAACGGTGATGTCACTGGCAGAGGCGGAGCTTCGGCTTCCCTTTTTGTGTGGGAGGGGGAAGCACACTCCAGGAGTGGAGGGGACAAAGAATTAGGGTTGTGAGGCCCACAGGTCCAGGGGAGGCTCTGGGGAGAGGCCGGGTGGGTTAGGAGAGGGGCTGCAGAGGGCAGCGGAGCCCACAGAGGGCAGGTACCTCACCGGGAAGTGCTTCCCAACATCTAACCTTAGCCCCGGCTCCTGCACATTCACCGCCTCCGGCCTCGGTCCCCCCTCGCTGGTTTGGGTTTCGACCCCAGGCCCCAGTGGAAAGTCCTGCTCCACACGGGGGTGGCCACCGCCATCCCTTCTACCCTTTTCAACCCTTTCGGGGCAAGTCCAAGTCGCATGGCCAGGCAAGTGGTGTCTCCCCCCATCTCCGAGCCTTCTGGAGCCCGCGGCCACACTGCCCCTCCCCGAGAGGGACGTGGGTAGGGCCTCTCCACCCCCTGGATCTCCAGTCCGTGTCAGGTCCAGAAATACCACTGACTATGAATGAGGGCTCGTGCACGCGCGCGCGCGCGCACACACACACACCCACCCCTGGCACGCAAAATTCGACCACGTTAAAAGACACGAGGCTGTACGCGGTGACGGGGTAAGCTGCCTCAAGTCAGCCCCCAGCAGGTCCCACACAGCCCAGGTCACTGTCCCAGAGACCCTTCCACAGATGCGCGCGCACACGCGCGCACACACTCTCCCCCGCTCGCCGCGCTCTGGCAAACGCTCACACGAACGCAGGCGCACACTCTGGCGCGGGAGGCGCCCTCCCTTGGCTCCGCGTTAAGAAGCGGGGGCGGCGGGAGGGGTAGGAGACTCGGGTCCCGCTCGAGGCTCCACAGCTGCCGCAGTCGCCGCAGCGTCAGGACCCGGACCCTGCAAGCCCGCGGAGGAGTCTCCTCCGCGGGGTCCACTTGGCAGAAGGCGGCGGGAGCCAGGCCGGGACCTGCTTCAGCACCGCGGACAGCGCTGCCCGCTCAGGGCCGGAAACCCACGCGCGCCCAGGACAGTTCCCGCCGGGCGAAGGCGCGGGTGCCCCATTCCCTCCGGAAGACGCCCAGGGCCTAAGGCCCCCGGGGACGTGGCGCCCCTCGCCCGCGAGATCGGGCGCGCGCAGGACGGCCCGGGCGCCCCGCTGGGGATGCGCCGAGAGCCCCGCGTTCGCGCTGCCCGGAGCCAGGGCGCTGCCCGGAGCCCATGAGCACCATGCACCTGCTGACACTCGCCCTGCTTTTCTCCTGTTCCTTCGCCCGTGCCGCCTGCGACCCCAAGATCGTCAACATCGGCGCGGTGCTGAGCACGCGGAAGCACGAGCAGGTCTTCCGCGAGGCCGTGAACCAGGCCAACAAGCGGCACGGCTCCTGGAAGATCCAGCTCAATGCCACCTCCGTCACCCACAAGCCCAACGCCATCCAGATGGCCCTGTCGGTGTGCGAGGACCTCATCTCCAGCCAGGTGCCCGCCCCCCCACCCCCAGGGCTCGCCGCGCGCTCTCGCCCCTCCCCCACCGCCTCCCGCCACCCTCCTCCCTGGCCCTCCAGCCTCCCCAGTTTCATCCACCCCTCCCGGCCCGCTCCCTCTCCCTCAGAGAGGGCCCCAGATCAGCCGCCGTGCTGGAGAGGGCCGGTCCCGTTAGCAGCCGATGCCCACCCCTCCCCGCAGTGCAGTGCGCCCTCAGAAGGGTCCTAGGGCTCGAGGCCCTGACCAGTGCGCACAGACGTGTGACAGGCGTTTGGTAGTTCGTTTCGTCACCATGAGTGTGGGGGGGGTGGGGGGGTGACTGCGGGCTCCCAGCAGAGATGCCTGTCCCAGCCCCAAGCCCACAGGGGCTTTCAACAGGATGGTGCCCGGGGGCCCTCGTTGCTCCAGCTTCCAGAGATCCTCCCTCCCTCCTGGCGTCCCCGCCACAGGTCTGCCCGGGATGGGAAATGCCCAGGTGTTGCAGCCCAGTGTGCTGTTGGGCAGGAGTGGGGGCCACGCGTGGGAGGCGGCAGGGCGCAGCAGGGGAGCGGCTGGCGGCGGGAGCTGCGCGGCGCCGCGCTGCGGGGGAGGACGCGACGGGGGAACTCGCTGTGGGAACTGTCCGCCCCTGGGCGCGCGCGCCGCCGCGGAATTCCAATGAGGCTGCAGGGCCGCCGCCGCATTGCAGCCCTTTATGTAAGAGGCGGGACCGCCGGCCGCTCTCCCCGCTCCGCTCCAGACACACGTCCGCGACTGTGCAGAGGGGCGGAGACTCACACGAGCACACGCGTGCACACCAGCAGCACACACTCAACTGCACAGACACCCCACGCACATCCATGGACACGCACGCTCATGCGCCACACGCCGCTCGGCACACCCTGGTGCACACGCAAACCCCTGCTCGCCCACACCGGGTTCAGTCACCCGTCTGGATGCACAAGGAACACAGACATGTGGGGGCACGCAGTGTGCACACGCATGCCCAGCACACGTTCACAATCACCGTCTTGTCACACACACACGCTCACACAAACCCTGACTGGGCACCTCTGGGTGCAGACTGGAGTGAGGGCCAGGGGTGGGGCAGACCCACGCAAAGAGCTCACCCACCAAAGAGCAGGCCAGAGCTCTGCTCTCAGGCCACTCCCGAGCCCGCGTGACACTTGTGTGGTCAGTGGCTTCTGTCCTACGTTCTGTGTGGGAGGGAGGCACACTAGGAAGTAGTCCAGGACCCCCTTGCTGAGGGTCCCTCCTCCACCTCACAGTGTTGCTGTCTGAGGGTGATGTCTCCCCAGCGAGCACCAGCCCCGCGGGCAAAGGTGCCAGCGCTAGCCGTCACCCACTCACCCCGCGCCCCTTGGGACAGGCTCTGTGTGAGCGTGGCGGCTGCTCCCGGCCGTCTGGGGCAGGGCACCCCGCCCCGCCCTTTGCAGAAGCCGGTGGCTGAGAAAGGGGAGGCAGCGTTGGGGCAGACACAGGTCCTTCTGACTCGAGGACGGTGCCCAGCCCTGCTCTCTCTCCCCCATCCCCCTGCCTGGGGGACCGGGCTTGGTCCAGGCAGGAAGGCCCAGCTGCCTCCCACCCCACCCGGTGCCCGGGCGTTGGGTCTTGTTCAAACTGAGCAAGCTCGCCCACTCCTGGAAGCCACCAACAAATGGATGGAGCCCTTGGGTCGCTCCTTGCCCAGCCTGTCTGGCTACAGCTTAGCCTCTGGAACACCAGCTCGGAGCTGGGACAAGGGAGTGGGTGGTCTGGGTGTGGGCACCAGCCTTCTCCCCAGCCCACCCTGGGGGTGACTTGTCCGGCCAGCGGACAGGCCTTCGCCCTCCCTGTTGGGGTCTCAGCATGCACACCGAGGCCACCCCTGCAGCGTGAGGGGAGTGAGAGGAGGCCTGGGGAGGGGGGCGTGAGCAGGGGCCTGTCGTCTCCCCTCACGTCCTTCCAAATGCGCTCAGCCTTGTCCTGCCTCCGACTTGCCCCTCTGACTTGTGGGTATCAGAGGGTGTCAGAGGGTTGTTGCAGGGTCCCACCTTGCGGGTGTGCATGCACAAACGGCAGCCCCTGCACCCCTCCCCCCCCCACCTGCCGAGCTCAGCCTCTGCCGTGGCTGGATGTGGCTCCGGCGTGGGACGAAGCCCGTCCCGATCAAGCTGACGATGTCCCCTTGCCCACAGGTGTACGCCATCCTAGTCAGCCACCCACCCACGCCCAATGACCACTTCACCCCCACCCCCGTCTCCTACACAGCCGGCTTCTACCGCATCCCCGTTCTGGGGCTGACCACCCGCATGTCCATCTACTCCGACAAGGTAAGCCTGACTCCTCCGCTGGCCGGCCGCTCTGCTCCGTGCTGACACCCCCGGTTCCTGCAGCCCAGGGCCGCCGCCGGCCACCTGCCGTGGGGGACAGGGACAGGGACAGATGCTCAGACCAGGGGCTCTGGACTCCGGGAACCCAGGGCGATACGGGAGCACATGAATTTGTGCACGCTCCCCTCACACTCACACCCATACATGCTCAGAGCCTCGTTAACACGCAAACCCACTTGTGCACATGTCCGACAACATGGCACACATGCTCAGATACAGACAAATCCACAGTCTCTCACACCTGCACACACGCTCCCGCATTCACACTCGTGTGCACGCTCACACATTGTTTGCAAACACCCATACACACCCACAGTCTCACACACATACAGGTGCCCCCCACATGTGGCCACACACTCACCCCAGAGGGAGGCCCCCTGAGAGGGGACGGGCTCCAACCCCAAGCCCTGGGGAGCACGAAGTGGGGGTCCTTGCCACACCCTCCGGCTGCTACCTCCTTGTTTCTGGGCACCTGTCTCCCCCAGTGCAAAGGGGGGAACCGCCTCTCCGGAGGCAGCGGCCGGAGGGCCGGGGAAGGCCCGCCCCGCACGTACCCCCAGCCTGGATCCAGACTGCGGCCTCGCTCCCTGGTCCAGCATGAGGCCAGTCTGACGGCCAGACTTCTGGCTCTGCCCCAACCACACTCACAGTCCCACCACAGCCAACCGGGGCCCAACATGGGGGCCGGGAGGCCTGGTCAGACCCCCCCCCCCAGACCCCAAGTACAACCTCCTGCAAGCATCTGGCCAGGGGGACCTCGGAGGCGGAGGGGTGTTCAGGCCCTGGGGTTCCAAGGCACTGCCCTGAGGCCAGGAAGAGGGAGCAGGTGGAAAAACAGCCTGGAGGGCTGGGAGGACCACAGCAGGCGCGCGGGTCGGCAGAGGCGCTGGCGGGACTCTCCTGCGGCCTCGGCAGACAGAGGACCTCCGCGGGGAGGGCAGCGCCTGCTCCCTCCCCTCGTCTCTCCCCGCAGCTAGTGTGCAGGGAGGGAGAGGCAGGCAGGGCCCAAAGCCCAGCCCCGGCCTCGGTGAAGGGGCGGGACGGTCCCCCCACCAGCGAGGCCCTCCCGGCCAATCCGAGTGCGCGAAGTCGGGGAGGACCCGCGCGAAGCCCCACAGGGGATCCCTTGAGAGGCTGAACGCCCCGCAGAGCTTTCTGAGCCCGCGTGGCCCATCCGGGGCTGGCTGCTGGGGCGGGGGGGCCTCACCCCGGGAACAAGTCCACAGACACCTGTGGGCTCAGCCAGCGGGGTGGAATAGGTGATGCGGGTGGGAGGCGGGAGAAGCCGGCGCGGTGCGGTCCGCGGCCCTCAGCCCCGCCCCTGCGCCCCGCAGAGCATCCACCTGAGCTTCCTGCGCACCGTGCCGCCCTACTCCCACCAGTCCAGCGTCTGGTTCGAGATGATGCGCGTCTACGGCTGGAACCACATCATCCTCCTGGTCAGCGACGACCACGAGGGCCGCGCGGCGCAGAAGCGCCTGGAGACGCTGCTGGAGGAGCGCGAGTCCAAGGTGAGGCCCGGGCCGCGGCGGGGGGCGCCTGCGCAGCAGGCGCAGCAGCGGCCTACGCCGTGTCTGTGGCCCGTGTGTGAACACTTCTCTCTCCATCCTGCCTGGTCCGCTCCACCACGTCTGGCGAGCGCCCGCCCCGGCCTGTCCTCGGCTCATTTCACTCGCTTTTGCCATTAGTCGAAATCTCCTTCGTGTCGGTCCCTGCGGGGCGAGGGCAGGACCACCTGGAGCTCCGCAAACACCCCGCCCCGCCCACCGCCCCTCCAGGTCCGGGCGACACGCCGGCCCGCTCACGCCCCTGCAAGGCTCCCCGCCCCCCCCCAGGCCCGGAACTCGGGGCGCTCCGCCCCACCCTCCACGGCCTCAGGCTTGGTGATCACCAGCCATACCGCCCCCAAAGGGCCGGTTCCCTCCACGCTGTGACTCCTTCGAAGAAGTCCTTGCGCTGGCCTTGCCTCCCCCACTCACCCCCGTCACCGCACAGCAGCCCACCCTCCGCCAAGCCCCATCCACTGACATGCGCAGCCCCCAGCCCTGCCTGGGCTCCGCCCCCTGCAGGGCTGCCCACCCTCCCCTCCTCACCTGGCACCGCAGGGCTGGGCTCCTCTAGGAGACCGGTTAGACACCTGCTTCCCAGACACGCTGGCCACCCCGCCCCAGCCCCAGCCCCACTCCATGGGGCTGCCCAGAGACCAGAGAGGTGGTTCTGGGGGTCCAGGAGACCCCCGCCCCTTCCTTGCCTGTCCCCACTGCCAGCCTGAGGAAGGGCAGGTGCTCACCAGAGGCCCCAAGGGAGCCTTCACCCTGTCCAGAGCCCCGGGGCTGCAGGCCCCCTGGTGGGGTGGAGGCCAAGCCGGGCAGAGAGGGAGGGAGGCCAGGCTGGGGAGGGTCCCTGGGGGGCCAGACCAAGGGGCGGTGGGGAGCATGCTCTCTCTGGGCAGTCAGAGCTGGCTTCTCCAAGCTTAGTGCCACCTCGGGGCCCCTAGGCGTCATAGAGCCCTGAAGGGAACAGGGGGTACCGGCTGGGTGGTGAAGCCAGAGAGCAGCCCCAGAGGGTCCTGGGGGTCCCTGCTGTGGGGACTGGTTGAGGTGGGGAGGGAGGGCTGGCTACCAGTGCCCTGAGGACCCCCCGTCTGGAGACAGCACCTCTGAGCCCGGCAGGCACATCACTGCCTCCTGCTGTACCCACCCAGGGCTGCACAGACTCACACACCTAGTGCACACTCACACACTCATCAGACACACCCCTGCACACCCAACCACAAGTGCATGCTCTTGGCTGAGTGCACTCCCTCCACACCTCCTGCCACAGGCTCAGACCCCATGTGCCTCCCCACAGCCTCCCCTGGGGTTCCTGGGCACCCCCACACAGGCATGGGTCTCACAGGCACACTCACCCACCAGCTCACACACACGTGCATGTGCACACACACACACACCAAGGAGTGCTCAGATGGCACTGGCCCTCTCCCCACCCTATGCAGGTGCCTGTCACCCCTGCGCACACACGCACATGAGCTCCTCTTGCTCTCCAGTGGGCCGTGCACACCAGTGGGCGAGAACAGGACACATGGACCTCTTAGAAAGGCCGGAGGGAGGACGCGAGGAGGAGGGGGGCGTAGGGGCAGTGCATGGGGAGGGCGGCTCACCGCCCACTCAGGACCGACTCGGGGCGGGGCCCCACAGCAAGTGCATGACGAGAGCGGGGGCGGCAGGTGGGACCCCACAGGGATACGTCTGGCATGGACGCGGACAGGGTCTCTCTCTCTCCCCCTCGTGTGACCGTTTCCAAGAGCACAGCTCCGCGGCCGGGAGCCTCAGTGGCCCTGCGCCCCCCGGCCCCGCATCACCCCGGCCCCTGCCCCACCCTGGGCCTAGGTGTTTGCGAGCTCCAGGTACGTGCCCATCTGCAGACGTGCCGAGGAGGTGGTGTGATTGCTTTGGCGCCGTCATTTTCAACCGTTTATAATCTTCTTCTGTGTCTGCATATTTTCTCTGTGCACATTATTCATCAGAGTAAAAAAAGGAACTATGAAAACCTCGACCAACTGTCCTATGACAACAAGCGCGGACCCAAGGTATATATGCATGGACGTGCACGCCACCCACCGACTAGGGAGCCTTGGCCTCTGGCGCCTCGGCCACGGGGCCGCGTTCCGGCCCGGCCGAGCCGCAGGCCCGAGCAGTGAGGAGAGTGAGGTCGTGAGGCAGGCAGCCACAGGCAGGAGAGGGCAGGAGCAGCCGCGAGGGTGCCCGCGGCCCCGCTGTCGCAGCCAGGGCCGGGGCCTGCGCCTGAGAGCAGGCACGCCGCAGAAGGAGCTGCTCTCCTCCGGGAAGTGCATGCGAGTCTCTGGAACCCCCGGGGTTTCCTCGTGGAACCCAGGAGGGAGCCCGCCCGTGCAGCCGCCCGCCCACCCGCCTGCCTGCTGGGGTCCGGGCGCTCTGCAAGGGCCTGTGGAATCAGGCCTGCGAGGATCTCCCGTGGTTTCGGCACAGTCAGCCCCGTCTCCGCTCCCAGTTGTGTTCCGAAACTCTTCCAGTTCCTGTGCGCTGCACGCTCTCTGGGTCTAGGCCCACTTCAGCTTGCATGCTCCGAGCAAAGAGGACAGCAGTGGCAGGTGCAGGGACAGGTGCAGAGAGCAGGGCGCGGCCCAGCCCAGCCGGCGGGCTGAAGGAAGGAGGAGCGAGGCCAGGCCAGGCCCGGAGCCAGGAAGGCAGGCGAACAGCGCAGGTGGCAGGTGCAGGCCTCGGCAGCGCTAGCTGGGCCGCCTCGGGGCTCCTAGTGGCTGCGGCCCAACTCTCGCCCCTGAGGCGCTATGTCCCCTGCCCCGGCCCCCTGCTAATGCTCCTGCTCACACCACAGGCGGAGAAGGTGCTGCAGTTTGACCCCGGGACCAAGAACGTCACGGCCCTGCTGATGGAAGCGCGGGAGCTGGAGGCCCGGGTCATCATCCTCTCCGCCAGGTGAGGCTGGGCCAGGCCCCCCCGCCCCCCTCCCCGGGGCTGCCCCCGGGCCAGGGCTGGGGTCACCACTGCGCTGAAGTTAAGCTCCAAAATGCCCTTGCCAAAGACAGCCCCTGCCACGGACACCTGGAGACCTGGCAGGTGGGACGCTCTCTGTCTGTCCATCCCTCCCTGGGTCCTTCCTCCCTTCCACCGCCACCCGCTGCCACTTGCCCTGAGCTGGGCTTCAGGGGTGGGGTGTGGACAAGCTCCTGCTCTGAGGAAGGCGAGCTCAGCCCTAGTGACAGAGGGGCCCACAGTGTGCTCTGCGAGCTGGGCTCAGGGAGAGGGCTCCTAGGAGTCACCTGCCGGCGTGCCAGTGAGCCCAGGTGGGAAGGCCCCCAGCAAAGCGGGGCTAGTGTGCAAGGACCGAAGGACTGGAGCCTTTGGAGTAGGGAGCGCGGAGGGAACCAGTTAGAGACCGAGAGAGCCAGGCTAGGCCGCTGGGGACAGGGCCGGGCCCTGCCCCTCAACCTCAGGGACCAGCCCTCAGTCAAAATCTGTTTGTAAATGGCTGGTTCTCCAGAGAAGGGAATGTCTAGGCCACCTGGAAAAGACAAAGGAAGAAACCCACCCGGTGGGACAGCCAGGAGCACCTGGGGGGACCCACCCCACTGTCTGCCCCTTCCCGGTCCCGGCAGCTGTGTGGGAAGTTCAACAGAGCAGAGAAGCCACAGGGATCACCCCGCCCAGAGGGACGCGCCCCAGACGCTGCGGTCCTGCGGGCCCAGAGCGCTAGCAGCACGCTGCGTGCCAGGGCAGGTGTCCGCGCGCACATTCAGTGGGCAAACCTCTGGCACCGAGAGAGGGCAGCCTTCCCCCACCCCAACCCCCGCAGATGGAGGGTATGGCGGACCTGGACTCCTGGAGTTGGAGGGTGGAAGCAGCCCCACTCGCGCCCACAGAAGGTGCTAATCCCGCCCCCGCTGCCCGGTCCCGCTTTACAGTGGCGAACCCAAACCCGGGTCTCGTTCACGAGCCACTTGCCCATGCTGACCACCCAACCCTGGGCACCGTGGGGAGAGCTTCTTCAAGGACCTGCGCAGACCGCATGGAGAGGGCGCACGTGCCCTCCCTGGGCAAGCCCCGCCCAGAGAAACCCCATCCCCACCTAGAACAGCCCCGCCCAGAGCCGGCTCCACCCAGAGAAAGCCCCGCCCAGAACAAAGTCCCTCCCACAACAAGCCCCGCCCAGACCCTCCCTGTTCACCTCCCTGCCTGTTTACACTTCTGTCGTTGCAGGGCTTGAGGGAGATTGGGAGAAGGTGCTGGGGTGCAGGATGGATGGGTGGGTACACCCACGGGCAGACAGATGGGCTAGTGGACAGTCGGCTAGCGATCCGAAGGCCCGTCAATTCAGGGCAGAGCAGACCAAGGAACCCATTGCCCGAAACGTAGGTGTCCCCTGCTGGGCACATTTACAAAGGACAAGGTCACAGCAAACCTGACCTGACCAATCCTTACATTGTAATCACCAGGACTCGGGCCCGAAAGCCACACAGGAAAGCAACATACGATCCCCACCCCACCCGAGCCCCCGCGGAGGGGTGGGCTCTGATGCACGGTTTTCCCTCTGGTCACAGAGGCCCCACACCACACGCTGCAGGCACGGATGGGGAAGGTCCCCGGACACAGGCTGAGAGGGTGTCGTCCTCTGTCACTGGCCCCAAGGTCAAGGACCAGTTTGCCAGATGTGGCTCAAAAAACAGGTCAGCCCAGAGAGGGGGACATGGTCACAGCAGACAGTTGCACATGTACAATGCACAGAGAGACACACAAACTTTGTGCCTGGCACACACACATGAGCACATGCCATGTACACCACCTGTGCACACATTGTATGCATACCGTGTGTGCACTCGTGCATGCATGCACCTCACACACACACACACAGACCTGGATAAGTATGTGTACACATGCGCACAGGCACACAGCATAGTCACACATCCCCACATGCATGCACACATCACATGTTTGTGCACACACCACACATGTGCACACTGTGTACACACCACACACACCAAACATGCACAGTAGACCCACATGAACACACCATGCGCATGCATTATACCTGTGCACACATCATGGACAGACCCATAGACATGTGTATGTGCTGTACACACATCATACACAATGTGTTACACGCTCACACACAGGCACCATACAGACACCACATTCGTTGCATTTATGCACACACAGACATGCCACACACCACATACAAATACACATATACAGACATATATACACCTGTATACATGTACACTGTGCGTGCACACACTGCATCAACACATAGTACACACGTGTATGCATGTGTGTGCAGAATCACGTGCACACCGCAGCACATGCTACATGCATGCATGCACCCCACACAGGTAGGGACACCGCCCACTGAGGCATAGCACCCACAGCAGCCACACGCCCACCAGCGCCCCTCTGGAGCCCGTCTGTGTGAGGCCTTACGGCGGCCAGGGCTGGCAGGCGCCCTGCCCCGCACACGCACGCGCACGCGCTGGGCTCTTGGAGCCCAGAGCCCAGAATCACACGGCAGACGGCAGACCAGCTCCCAGCACACCTGGCCGCAGAAGCTCGGGGTGACAAGGCTGTCTCTGGCTGTCCCCGGCAGCAGCCAGCACCGGTCTTCTTGATCTTGGCACTCCGACCTGACACATCTTGGCTCCTGTTTCATGCATTTTGCAGAGAGATCTCATCGAGCTAAGCTTAATTTTTGGCCAACTTCCTGCTGACTGCAGAGAATTCATTTCTGAACGTTTCCTTTTTTGTCGTCCTGGAACAGTTCTTACTGCAGGCAGCTATTTCCATGAAAACGTTTGAGGATTTTATTTATTTTTAGAGAGAGGAGAAGCGAAGGAGCGAGGGAGAGAAACATCAATGTGTGGTTGCCTCTCGTGCGCCCCC
Organism: Anoura caudifer; assembly: GCA_004027475.1. Lineage (NCBI taxonomy): Eukaryota > Metazoa > Chordata > Mammalia > Chiroptera > Phyllostomidae > Anoura > Anoura caudifer. The sequence continues at coordinate 82,130 of PVKU01003653.1, read as the reverse complement.
TACTGGGGACCTGACTGGGAATAGAACTGGCAACCCTTTGGTTTGCAGGCTTGAGCCTCAGTTTTTGGTTTTTTGCTTTTGTTTGTCTGTTTGTTTGTTTGTTTGTTTGTTTGTTTTTTACATTGGCTAATCTTTGAGAAAACTCGGGGCCGACCCCTCAGACAGCCTAGGGCCACCTTGGTCTCCAGGGTCAGCCACCGTGACAATGACAGAGCACTCGGCCCACCTGTCCAGCCCCTTTGCCCCGGCTGTCTGAGCCCTGGAGCCACAGAGTGCCCGTCACAGTTCAGGTCCATCCGGGGCGGGCCCAGCCGGCAGGAGAGGGAGGGTGGGAGTGGGGGAGGACTCCCACTGGACCCACAACCCCACCACCCCACTGGGCCTAGGGTTCTTGTCCGGAGGGGACTGGGCCCCTGCAGGGGCTCGTCCATGGGGTGAGGACGCTCCAGGATCTCGGGAGCAGGTGTGCCTGCCTGCCAGGTGAGGCCTGTGCTGTGTCCTGCCAGCGGTCCCAGCAGGGGTGGGGGGCGGAGCGCCGGACTCGCGCAGACTCCAGAGGGTTGAGCAGCAGCGCTTCCGTCTCTCCTGTGGCTTCTGCTGCGACACCCAGGGCGGTTCCCAGGCGCTGGGTCCCGCCAGCAGCTGAACGCCCCGGAGAGCTCCCAGCCCCTCATTTCCTGGGTGGACGTGAAGAACCGGAGGTCGCGTGGCTTGTTCAGGGCCACGGGGGCGAGCCGTCCAGGCACAGACCTGACCCTGCCGCTTACCGCCCCTCATGCGCCCTGGGTGCCTCAGTTTCCCCTTCTGACACACGGGTAGTCATGCCTGCTGCAGTGGGAGAAGTACATAAAATGGCCCACATAAAGCACTTAAAAGATAAAGTTCCCGGTGATTAAGTGATCAATCAGTAATGATCCATCACCATTCCCATCACCTTGGCCCTGAGCGGCAAGGGCAGACCAGTAAGGGAGGCCTGGGAAGCTCTGGGGGCCTGGGCCCCACCGCACCTCACCTCTGTGGGGTTCCCGGGCCCAGATGCAGGCTGGGGGCCGGGCTGGTCCCTGCTACGTTCCCAGGCGCCCACCCAGGTGAGGGGCTTCGGGAGAGGCGGGGACTGGAGGAGGACCTGGGAAGCGGCGCGGGGGGGGGGGGGGGGACAGCTGCCCGCCGGCCTTGGTGGGGGGAGGGCTGGAGTCCTGGCCCGTCACCTCCCTCTGCCCCACAGCGAGGACGACGCCGCCACCGTGTACCGCGCAGCCGCGATGCTGAACATGACGGGCTCGGGGTACGTGTGGCTGGTGGGGGAGCGCGAGATCTCGGGGAACGCCCTGCGCTACGCCCCAGATGGTGAGTGCTGGGCTTCTCCGGGTCCCGGCGGGCGGGGTCCCCCCCTACGGGCTCTAAGCGGACGTTCGTCCCAGGCATCATCGGGCTGCAGCTCATCAACGGCAAGAACGAGTCGGCCCACATCAGCGACGCGGTGGGCGTGGTGGCCCAGGCCGTGCACGAGCTCCTGGAGAAGGAGAACATCACCGACCCGCCCCGGGGCTGCGTGGGCAACACCAACATCTGGAAGACCGGGCCGCTCTTTAAGAGGTGGGCGGGGCCTGATCTGGGGGTGGGCGGGGCCTCTGAAGAGGCAGGAGGGTCCGCTCTAAGAGTGGGCGGGCCTGCCGACGAGGAGGGCGGGGCCTGATCTGGGGGTGGGCGGGGCCTCTGAAGAGCTAGGAGGGTCCGCTCGAAGAGTGGGCGGGCCGCTCTTTAAGAGGTGGGAGGGGCTGCCGACGAGGCGGGCGGGGCCTGATCTGGGGTGGGCGTGGCCTCTGAAGAGGTAGGAGGGTCCTCTCTAAGAGTGAGCGGGCCGCTCTTGAACCGGGCTGAACCGACTGCGGTCAGTGGGTAGAGCTTCTAGGGGGTGCAAATAGTCGCGCTTCAGCTGCGGCTATTCAGCAGGCTGAGCCTGCTGCCCACGCACTACCGATACAGTCACTCACGCCATTCGCCCCTTTCTCCTCTCCTCGCCTCCACCGCCGGCTCCGCCGTGATAATCATCTACCCCATTTCCAGCACACACCAACGCCTGGAATGTCGCTGCCTCCACGGCGCCTGCCCCTTGTTTTAACACTGCAACCAGCCCCGAAACCCCACCCGACTCCCCATGGTGGCTGACAGCCCGTGGGGGGAGGCTCCTGCTGCAGGTGGGGACTGGGCGCTGCCAGAGACCCAGACGTGCGGACGAGGAATCTAGGGACGCAGAGGGCCAGGGCTGGCCGCAGACCCAGGTGGATAGCCACGTGGGGCAGGAGTCAACTCACATCACCTTGGACACCGCGCCCCGGAGTGGGCAGGCCCAGCCCACCACTAGACCCCACCCCTCAACTGAGTAGCAAGCATTGGGTTGCATATGGGAGCCACAGTCCCCCATGCCCACAACAGGAGACACGCGGCTGCCGGTGCAGGCTCCGTGTGCACACAGACTCCGAGAGGTGTGAGCCACACACATACATACATGCCATACACACAGGCAGGGGGTGCATGCCACACAAGGATCACGTGTGCCCACAGGTGTGTGGGCATGCTATGGCACATGCACGGGTGCACACATGCAGAGAGGCAGGACCTCAACCCTGTCCCCCCTACTCGCTGGCAAACAGGCCACTGCGCCCTTTCTGGGCGTCTGCCTCCTTGGGAAGCGGGAGCAACTGCTGTGAGGATTGGGCATTCCGACCCACGGAGAGAGAGCCCTCAACACGGGGCCTGGCACCCAGACGCTGCTCTGCTGCCGCAGCTGTGCTGTCCAGCTGGTGCAGGCAGGTCCACCTGCCGCCCGCCAGGCTCCCAGCTCCCGGGTCAGACAGGGACTGGGGCGGAGGGTGGGGTCAGGCTGCTCCGGAGGCCAGGGAGGGAGCCGCCCTGAGAAGCCAAACTGACACCACCTTCCCCAGAGTGCTGATGTCTTCCAAGTACGCGGACGGGGTGACTGGCCGCGTGGAGTTCAACGAAGACGGGGACCGTAAGTTCGCCAACTACAGCATCATGAACCTGCAGAACCGCAAACTGGTGCAAGTGGGCATCTACAATGGCACCCATGTAGGTGGGGGTCATGAGGGGGTGGGGGCTGGGGCCTTAGGGTCCTGGGGCCAAGACCCCTGCGTGGCCACCCTCCATCTCATACTCCCACCCCCAGGTCATCCCCAACGACAGGAAGATCATCTGGCCAGGAGGAGAGACAGAGAAGCCGCGAGGGTACCAGATGTCCACCAGGCTGAAGGTGGGGTCCGCCACCCTGCCCAGCATTCACACCCTGGATACTCCTTCCAACCCCTCAGACCCTGAGGAGGGCACAGTGAGGCCACTGAAAGTACCTAGAGGAAGTGGGGACAGGACTGGCCACTGGCTGCCCGCACACGCACCTGGCACCCTAGAGGAAGCGGGTGGCCCCTGTCCCATGTCTCTTTCCAGTGCCCCTGCTGACCCAGCTCCACTTAAATCCGGGGAAGCTGTGAGGGACAGGACTCCCCTGGGGATGAGCTACGGGGGACGGAGAGCCAGAGGGCGGTCATTCCAGGGTCGTCAGCCTTAGCACTCCGTCCTGAGTTCTGGTCCTAGACGCACAACCTCCACGCTGCGTATCGCCCCGCCCCCCAGGTGGTCCTGGCCAACCCCACTCCAGCTCCACCGCCCCCTGCGGTGATCGGGTCCTACCGTCCCACTGCCCGCCTGCAGCATTCCCTGTGGTGGGGGGCCGTTCCCTCCTGGGCGCTCTCCCGGGGCCTCTGCAAGCCCCTGCCCGGCAGCCTCCCCCTCACAGCTTCTCTCCCTGGCCAGCCTGACTCTGCCCAGTTCCTTGGGGCTCTTTGCTGGGCCCCTTCTGTCCTCCAAGGGTGCTCTCCGGAGAGTCCCTCCTCATGCTCCCCAACACCAGGCCCTGTCTTAGCTCACCAACCAACTTCCAGGGTCCCGGGTCCTCCCTGCCTCTCGGTCATCTTCATCTGCACTCTGGACCCACCCCCGTGTCCTCTCTTCCAAGCCTGCACCTGTCTGCAGGTGACCTCCCTGCTCCCTAAAGTTCGGACACCACGTGTTGGAAAGTCTGAAAGTAGCCCCAAAACACCAATGGGCAGATGGTTCCATCCAGACTGACAGCTTTTTACATTTTTTTCCCACTGACTTCTAAAAAGCACAAACATGTATTGCTTGTCTAAGAGAAAAGCAGGATGAAAGTTTAACCAGGCACTAAGCTCCTTCTGGAGCTCCCAGTCTCCCGGCAGAAAGCCAAAATGCTGCCCTCGCTGCTGAGGCTCAGGCCGGGCCACCCTGCAGGCCCAGCCTCCTCCGCGCCCTGCGCAGAGGGTGCCTCCCGGATCCCTGCTCGCTGCAGGCTCAGCTCCGATACTGCCTGCCCTGAAGTCCCTCGCCAGCACGCTGTGCTCGGTTCAGCCCCCTGAACTGGTTCTGCCTCCCCCTGCCCCCAGTCTACAGGCCCCCCCTCAAGGACGGAGAAGAGAGAGAACCCCAGCACGGCCCCAGGAGGCCCTGGGTTGAAGAGGCAGGAATGGGAGAGAGGACAGCATCAGCAGGGGGTGGAGGAAGGGAGGATGGATGACCAGACAAGGACCCACTGCTGGGGAGGCTGGGCAGTCAGACTAGGGCAGCTGTGGGCCCTGGGTCCTGCTCGGACATCAGGGGGCAGGCTCTGGGCAGGGACAAGGAGTTCCTCATCTCTGAGACGTCAGAGAAGGTGCCTGGGATAGATGGGACGTTTCCACAGGGCCACATGCGTTCCAAATATGGGTGCCCCAGGGAGACTGCGGGCCCCTGAGGGTAGATGGTGCTGGCGGCGGTGGCAGGTGGCTGGGAGGGGCAGCGGCAGGATGGGGGAAAGGTCTGGGATTTGGAGGGGCTTCAGGGGAGTCTGGGCGCTGTGAAGAGGACAGCGACCCCTGGCAGCTGAGAGCAGGTGGTCCAGGCTGGGTCTCCGCCTTCCCGCCCCACCCCCAGATCGTGACGATCCACCAGGAACCCTTCGTGTATGTCAAGCCCACGATGAGCGATGGCACGTGCAAGGAGGAGTTCACAGTCAACGGGGATCCTGTCAAGAAAGTGATCTGCACTGGGCCCAACGACACGTCGCCGGGCAGTCGTGAGTGAGGGCTGGGGCGCGGGGGCCCGGGTGCGGCCGCGGGGCGGCTCAACGAGAAGCCCCGAGGTCACCATCCCTTCTCCCCCAGCACGCCACACGGTGCCTCAGTGCTGTTACGGCTTCTGCATTGACCTGCTCATCAAGCTGGCGCGGACCATGAACTTCACCTATGAGGTGCACCTGGTGGCTGATGGCAAGTTCGGCACGCAGGAACGGGTACGCCAGGGTCCCTGTGGGACCCCGCGCAGGACGGGTCGCGTTGAAAGGGGTCTTGTTAGGGTTAGGGCAGTGGGTAGGTGGGGCCTGCAGGCTGGGCGGAGTCTGGGGTGGGCGGGGCTGCAGGCTGGGCGGAGTCTGGGGTGGGCGGGGCTGCAGGCTGGAAGCGGTCTGGAGCAGTCTACTCTGAGGTGCGCTGGGGCAGAAGCCTGTTTCGGGACTGGGGCCAGCGGTGTCCGCGTCCCCACCGGCTGTGTCGCCCCACAGGTGAATAATAGCAATAAGAAGGAGTGGAACGGGATGATGGGCGAGCTGCTCAGCGGGCAGGCGGACATGATCGTGGCCCCGCTGACCATCAACAACGAGCGCGCACAGTACATCGAGTTCTCCAAGCCCTTCAAGTACCAGGGCCTAACCATTCTGGTCAAGAAGGTGGGCAGGGGCCCGTGTGGGCTGGGCGGGGTCCTGGGAGGACCCAGGCGCCGCTGACGGCCCGCCCGCCCGCAGGAGATCCCCCGGAGCACGCTGGACTCCTTCATGCAGCCCTTCCAGAGCACGCTGTGGCTTCTGGTGGGGCTGTCGGTGCACGTGGTGGCTGTGATGCTGTACCTGCTGGACCGCTTCAGGTGAGCGCGGCCGGGGGCCGGACACATCCACCCGCAGGGCGGGCGGAGCGGGCGAGGGCGGGGCGCGGCTGCCTCTCCCGCCCTCTCCCGCCGGCCCTCTGCGCCCTGCAGCCCCTTCGGCCGGTTCAAGGTGAACAGCGAGGAGGAGGAGGAGGACGCTTTGACGCTGTCCTCGGCCATGTGGTTCTCCTGGGGTGTCCTGCTGAACTCGGGCATCGGAGAAGGTGAGGCTATGCCAAGCCCCACCTCGCCCCGCCCAGCGCCTCCAGCCCGTAGCTGACGGACCTCTGCCCACAGGCGCCCCCCGAAGTTTCTCCGCGCGCATCCTGGGCATGGTGTGGGCCGGCTTTGCCATGATCATCGTGGCCTCCTACACCGCCAACCTGGCGGCCTTCCTGGTTCTGGACCGGCCCGAGGAGCGCATCACAGGGATCAACGACCCGCGAGTGAGGCCTGGCCCTGCTGGGGGAGGGGTCGTGAGGTTCGCGGGGGTGGGGGGGGTCTGCCTGGGGTGGGGCTGGGGAGCAGCCGCAAGCCCGCCTCTGACCCCGCAGCTGAGGAATCCCTCCGACAAGTTCATCTACGCGACGGTGAAGCAGAGTTCGGTGGACATCTACTTCCGGCGGCAGGTGGAGCTGAGCACCATGTACCGACACATGGAAAAGCACAACTACGAGAGCGCGGCCGAGGCCATCCAGGCCGTGCGGGACAAGTGAGGGGGCGGGGCCTGGCGGGACCAGTGAGGGGGCGGGGCCGCACGGGACAGCCGAGGGGCGGGCTGCACAAGGCGGGGCGTCCCCCCTAAAGGAAAAGCGAGTGTCCAGGCTGGATGGGACCACGGGGATGGGGACAGACATGAAGTTTGCAAGCTGGCAGGATGAAGTAATGCAAACGTGCGAGTTGCGGGTAGCCTGACTGTGCGGGGCTCCCGTGACCCCTGCCCCTGCCTGCAGCAAACTGCACGCCTTCATCTGGGACTCGGCGGTGCTAGAGTTCGAGGCCTCGCAGAAGTGCGACTTAGTGACCACGGGCGAGCTGTTCTTCCGCTCCGGCTTCGGCATCGGCATGCGCAAGGACAGCCCCTGGAAGCAGAATGTTTCTCTGTCCATCCTCAAGTGAGTCAACCTCATCTGCAACCCCGCCCCCTCCTCTGCTCTCCTAACAGCCTCTGCACTGGCAGCAGGTGCAGCCCCACTCGGGCCCCGCCCCCGCCCCGCCCTCTCTGCCAGGCCTAGCCACGCCCAATCCACATGCCGCGCCCAGGCCCCACCCCCACTGCTCTCCCCGCCCACCCAGGTCTCACGAGAACGGCTTTATGGAAGACCTGGACAAGACGTGGGTGAGGTACCAGGAGTGTGACTCACGCAGCAATGCCCCTGCCACTCTCACCTTCGAGAACATGGCAGGTGAGTCTTCCCCCTCCGCCTTAACGCCCCTGATGACACTGGGTGGGTTCTGCAGGGGGCCTGCAGCCAGCTTAGCCAGCAGCTGAGGCGCTGGGTCCTGGCCCACAGGGGTCTTCATGCTGGTGGCTGGGGGCATCGTGGCTGGAATCTTCCTGATCTTCATCGAAATTGCCTACAAGCGGCACAAGGATGCCCGCCGGAAGCAGATGCAGCTGGCCTTTGCCGCGGTGAACGTGTGGAGAAAGAACCTGCAGGTAGGGAAGGCCACCCTGCGAGGCCTGGTGCCCATGGCCCGACCTGGCCCCAGTCCTCCTCCATCCCCACAGGCCGAAGCGCTGGCCCTGGCTCCCGGAGCCCCTGTGAGCAGGACTGGAGCTAGGAGCCATGGCCACGGGCAGCGTCAGTGGGGAACCACGTGCAGGTGGCTGCCCACTGCCAAGCCAGGTGGAGGGAGGCCACGCACCCTGCCCCAGGCCTCCGCCTGGCCCCTCTGTCTCCAGAGTCGCCCTCCGGCGCCCATTCCATAGGAAGGCAAACTGAGGCAGGGTAAGACAGGGACCCCCCCTGGGGGAAGCACGTGAGTCTCAGATGCATTCTGCCCTCGCCGCCCCACACTCCTCCTCAGCGACCTCCGGGGCCCCCTTCCCCACTGCCCTGCTGCGTCCTGTGCTGCAGAACTCTGGTGTGAAGCGGTCCGGCTGACCCTGCCTGGCGCCTCTGCCTGTGGCTGCGGGCACTTGCTGCCAGCAGGGGCACAGGCTGCACGAGGGGCAGCCACAGCCCTCCTGGGGCGGGGCAGGCAGCGGGGTCTGTGCAGGCCCCTGGCTCCTGCCCTGTGGTCCAAGCCCAGTTTGCTGCATCTCTTCTCTTTCTCTGGGTGCCTCCCCAGAGCCTGCGTCCTGGGAAGAAGCTCGAAGTGCAGAGAGGGAGGGCCTGGGGGGACGGGTCGTTGGAGTCCCCCGGCCTCTCATCTGCCCACTCTTGCTCTTGGGACCTGGTCGATACTCTCACTGGCGGGCACAGGGTCATCCTGGCCATCAGACCTGAGGCCAGGGTCCCGGGAGCTGCCTACCTGTTGCTCTAATTCATCCGGACACCCGCCTCTGGCCCCTCGGCCCCTCCTGAATCTCGGTGTGCCCCTCAGGGGTCAGCATGGCTGGCAGGCCCGAGGGGCGATTCTTCCAGGGCTTGGACGGGGGGGGGGGACCCTCCTCCTTGGGACGCCTGTAAACCAGGGCCACCCTGAGCGGACCTCCCAGGAAGAGAGCCAGACGGGACCCCCCAAGCCCAGCCCCAGCACGAGCAAGATCAGACCCGACCCGACCCGACCCGGAGCCCAGGCCGCCTGCGCACGCCCGGCGGCCCAGCGCAGGGAGGCAGGCAGGAGCGAGGGCCCGAGCGGTGGCCAGGACGGGCGGCGGCGCCCACGGAGCAGGCGAGGGCAGGTGCGGCCGTGCCCCTTAGCTGTCTAATCACTTATACATATTCATTTTAGGATAGAAAGAGTGGTAGAACAGAGCCCGACCCTAAAAAGAAAGCCACATTTAGGGCTATCACCTCCACCCTGGCTTCCAGCTTCAAGAGACGTAGGTCCTCCAAAGACACGGTAAGGGGAAGAACGCCTAGTCCCCCGTCTCCGACTCTTCTCTCGCCCCCTCCGTGTCTGTGTCCCGTGCATCAGGCGTGCCCTCTCCCCCTCATCATCCCACCCCACCGCACCTGCCCGCTGTGGCCTCTGCCCTCATCTCTACTCGCCCCGCGCACCAGGTCTTCTTTCTCCGGCTCCGGGCCTCTCTCCGGCTGGCCCCCACCGGGGGGCCCCTCTCTCCCCGTGTGTCTCTGCGTCAGTCCGCCCCGCCCATGCCATGACGCCATGCGCCATCTTGAAGCTGTGTCATGTTGTCGGTCAGCCAGTCAGCCTCACCACTCGGGCCGTGCCCAGGGCCCCCCGCCCCCCCGCCCCCCGGGAGCCCGGGACCACCCGGCCGGGGCTCCTCACACGTCGGGAGGCCACACCACCTCACTGCTACGTCAGTTCTCAGCCTCTCCGGGTCGGGCCCGCTGCCCTCTCTCCCTCCCTGAGGAGTCCACGGAGAGGGGTGGCTGTGATGTCCCATCCGTCCATCTGTCTGGCTGCCGGCCCGCCACCCAGACACCTGTCTCACGTGTCTCACCAGAGCCATGCCTGTTGCACCCCTTCCATGTGGTCTCTGTGTGGGCCGGGGCTGGGGGCCGGGCCTGGCTCCATCTGGGTGGACGGTTGGGGCCTGGACTTGGAACAGGCCCCCAGCCACTGGGGACTGTCAGGTGGGGAGTGGATGGGACCAGAGGGGGCAGCGCCCACCCCAGGCTGAGCAGGGCCCTGCAGGAGGTGTGCCAGCAGCCCCCAGGGGTTCTGAGAATGGGTGGGTTTGGCCTGGAAAGCCTTGGCCCGCAGAGCTTAGGGCGTGGAGGCTCCCAGACAGAGGCCCAGGAAGGGGATGCCTCCTTGGAGGAGACCAGGCCCTCAGCTCCTGCCCCCCCAGCCCCACCCCACAGGACCACATCACAGCCAGGCCTTCCGCCTGAGCCCAGAGTCCCCGCCCTCCTGCCTTGGGCAGCTTGTCACTGTAGCTGGCTGTGCTGCTTGGACCAAAAGCCCCTGAGGCGGACCCAGCCTTGCCAGGGGCGCCCCAGTCTCAGGAGGGGCAGGGCCACCCAGAGCCAGCACAGCCGGCCCTTGGGCGAGCAGATGCTCTGCAGTCCTGGGGCAGATTTGGCCCTGACCCCATGGGAGCTGTGCCCCAAGGTGGACGTGGGTTTGCAGGACGCCTCCCACCCCACCACCCCAATGCTTGGGAAGAGGGGAAGACCCCCAGGACACAGCCAGAGCAATCTGAAGTCAAGGTGAAGCCACCAGGGTGCCCCAGGCGAGGACCATGAGGCTTGGCTGGCTCCTCTTCACAAGAGGTTTTGGGCACCAGGACAGTAGGAGACAGTGAGAGTCAGTGGGGCTGGAGCACAGGCTGGGCCACCCAAGCCCAGGAAAGGGGAGAGCCTGAGCCAGGGGCACCACCCCGGGTGCAGGAAGAGGAGGGCAGTGAGGGAGGGGCAGTCCAGGGGTGCAGGTGTCCCCAGCAGACAGTGTGTTTGGGCAGGCACCTGCAAGGAGGCACACAGAAGTCCCACAGGCGATGGCCCACTTCCTGCGGTGGCCCCGAGCCCTCCTGCTGCCCACTCCCCCCCCCCCCGTAGCAGACAGGCACTCCCCTTAATGGGTTCAGGCGCAGTTCAGAAACTCTCGCGGTGCCCTTCCGGGGACACCCCCCCACTGGAGGCCTCGCCCGAGCTTCCCTGGGCACCAGGCACTGGCCCTTCCCTGCGGGGTGACTGGGGGCTCTGCCAGCTGGGGGGCTGGGTGGGGGAGGGCAGCCTGGCTCCCACCCTGGTTCAGGCTGGGCGCCTGCTCGGAGGGAGGCCTGGGTGGGGGGGCTCTGTCGGGATGGGTGGGGTCGGTCCGGCTGCTGAGATCCTCTGCCCCTGTGCTGTGGCCGGTCCGGGCCAGGGTGGCACTGGGCGCTCAGGGCCGGGGTCCCTGGCGGCCAGCGGGGCCGGCGGGTATTGATTGTTGGTTCTCATTTATAGAGCACCGGGGGTGGACGCGGCGCTTTGCAAAACCAAAAAGACACAGTGCTGCCGCGACGCGCTATTGAGAGGGAGGAGGGCCAGCTGCAGATGTGTGCCCGTCATAGGGAGAGCTGAGACGCCCTGCCCGCCCTGCTCTGCCCCCCTCCCCCGCAGACAGACAGACAGACGGACGGGACCGCGGCCTGGCCCACGCAGAGTCCCGGAGCACGACGGGGCCAGGGGGAGGAGCGCCCCCCAGCCTCCCCCAGGCCGCGCCCGCCCGCCCGCCGCTCGGCCGGCTGGCCGGCCCACCCGCCCCGGCCCCGCGTGCGCCCCTGAGCGTCGGGCTAACGGGCCGCCTTGTCTGTGTATTTCTATTTTACAGCAGTGCCATCCCACTGATATCACGGGCCCGCTCAACCTCTCAGATCCCTCGGTCAGCACCGTGGTGTGAGGCCCCCGGAGGCGCCCACCTGCCCAGTTAGCCCGGCCAAGGACACTGATGGGTCCTGCTGCTCGGGAAGGCCTGAGGGAAGCCCACCGGCCAGAGACTGCCCACCCTGGGCCTCCCGTCCATTCGTCTGCCCTGCTGCCTGGTGGGCGGCCCCTGCTGGACCCAGGCGCGGACCAGAGCGGCTGAGGACGGGCCAGAGCTGAGCTGGCTGGGCAGGGCCACAGGGCGCTCCGGCAGAGGCAGGGCCCTGGGGTCTCTGAGAGTGGGGAGAGGGGCTTGGAACAGAGACTGAAGCCCCATCCTTCCCCAGCCACCACCAGCGCCACAGTGGGGGCCTGTGGCCCCAGGGGACTGAGTCGCCCCTGCTGCAGAGGCCACTCCTAGCAGCCTCGGCTCCACCCACTCTCCTCTTCTTGCCCTTCCCTTCCTCCTCTCAATCCCTTTCGCGGAACCAACCCTGCCCCCCCCCC
>PVKU01003653.1:0-70109 GCA_004027475.1 Anoura caudifer | reverse complement strand
GAATGGGCTTCCCCAATCACTGGCTCCGTACTGTCCTCAGCCCGCCCGCCACCTTGTACAGGCCTAGCCCGTCCTGTGTCCGAGCAGGTGCCTTCCCTCGCGGCCCGTGCGCGGCTGCGCGCTGACCCACCGCACCAGAAGCTGGAAGCGCACCGCACCGCTCCCTGACCCAGTTGTGCAGTGGTGATGCCCAAAAGAATGTCACGAAAACTCGGTCTGTGTCGCTTGTTGATGCCTGCAGGGAATGTGAAGGAGGGCAGGGCATGGGGGAATATTCGAGGGCAGCAGCGGCCCACTCAGACTTGGGCGGTGGCAGCGGGGCTCCCAGGGTCCGCTGGGGGGGCCTCGCCGAGGCCAAGGTTCAGAGGCGGTCTCCGCGGGCGGCGGGCGGCGGCGCGTTGGCGGCACGCGCGCAAGGCGGTGAGCACGGAGCCCAGAGCCAGGCAGGTGGCCAGACTGGCGAGGAAGGAGACTGGCCCCAGTGTGTAGACCACGACCAGGTCCCGCGGGGCGAGTGGCTGCACGCAGTGGCGGAAGGCGGTGTCGGGGAAGGCGATTAAGGGGCTGAGCGTCTGGTGCCCCGGGGATACGCAAAGCAACATCTCGGCTTCTGCGGGACAGGGGCGTGGCGTCAAGCAGCGGCGAGGCAGCAATAGCCGCCCCACCCCACCTGCGCCCGGAAGGCTCACCTGGCGCGGGCAGCGGATGCCTGCGCAGCCAGGCGCAGAGCGGGCGTAGAGCGCAGCTGCAGGCCCAGGGGTTGCCGCGCAGGCGCAGTGAGTTGAGGGCCGGAAGGGCGGCCAGTACCCCGGGCGCGAGCGCAGTCAGCTCGTTGTCCTGCAGGCTGAGCGCACGCAACAGCGGGAGCGCGCCCAGCGTCGCGGGCTCCAGGCGCGCCAACCGGTTGTCCGCTAGCGAGAGTTTGCACAGCGCGCGCAGGGACGCGAAGGTGCCAGGAGCCAGCGCCTCCAGCTGGTTGGCACTGAGATCAAGCTGCTGCAGCGCGCCCAGACCCCAAAAGGCCCGAGCGTGTACCCAGCGCAGCCCGTTCTCGCGCAGATCCAGGCGCAGCAGCGCGCCAGCGCCCGCGAAAGCTCCGGGCGGCAGTGCGCGCACACGGTTGTGATCCAGCAGCAGCGCGTGTACGCTCCGGCTCAGGCCCGCTGGCACCGCGGGCAGCGCACGGCCTGAGCAGTTGACCTCGCCGCCTGGCGCGCACGCACACGCTTCGGGGCAGTCCGGGGCGCCCGGGGTTCCCGTGGGGATGGCTGCCCAGACTGGCCATGGCGACAGCAGCAACAGCAACAGCGGCGGAGGCGGCCGCGAGAGAAAGGAGGGGCTCAGCATCGGGGCAGCCATGGGAAACCGCGGTGGGAAGCCTGCTGCCCGTGTGTCCCTAGAACCCGTCCGTCCCTTCTGCGCCTGCACAAATATTAACTCTCTGGCCCAAGCGCCAACAGTTCCTGTCCCGCAGCTGGTCCCGCCTAGGGCGGGGGCTAGGCACATAGCCAGGGCCCAACACTGCCAGCCACCTGTCCTGGAGCGCCAGGCTCCTCTTGGCTCCACGCCAGAAACAGCGCTGACGAGATGCCCCCATCCCCCCTGTCGTCCACCGTCCGGAGCCGCTCTGAAGCCTGAGCAGCCGGACCACACGCACACCACCCACATGGGTGCCACGCCCCGAATGGGACCCTGTGCACACTGCTCCTCACACCAGTTTTTGCTAGTCCCAGGCTCTGTGAAGTGACTGTCCTGCACAAGGACAGTGCCCCCCCCTCCCCTGCGTAGGTAGGGTCCCACCCCAAGGTGCGTGACTGATGGAGTAGCAGCACGTGATGGGGGCCTGAGCCCAGGGGACAGGCTGGGTGGTGGAGGGGGCCCACACACCTGTGGCAGGAGAGACAGCCTCATCTGCCCCAGCCCACCTCCTGAGGACCCTCCTGGAACCTCCAGGAGGCAGTGTGGGTGGGGCAGGGGCACCAGCGAATGTTCTCTTATCAAATGCTACTCCCCCAGGAGTCCTGTCCTGTCCTGTCCTGTCCTGGGGTTTTCTGCGGGTGGGGTGGGCAGGGGCCCAGGACCCCTGCCACCTTCATGGGACAAAGCAGCAGGAAGATTCTGGGAGGACCTGGGCTGAGGCTCCTGCAGGAAGAAGTGGAAAATCAGGGTGTGGCCCCGCCCAGGCCCTGGAAGAGAGACAGCGGTTGCCTGGAGTTACACTGCACACCCCTCCCCCCACACTGAGAGAGGCGACGGCAGAGGTGCAAACAGAACCCCCTCCCCAAGACCCAGCTGCGCAGGGGCTCCGGGAGGACCTCGCAAAACCGCTAAATACTGTTTAATTCCCCTCCGCCAGCTGCCCACAGCCCCACTCAGGTGGGGGGGGCTTCTCCAGACTCAGGGAGGGGTCCATGGGGATGGTCATGAGGCTGTGACCCTCTAGGGGCGGCATCAGGGGGACCTCCAGCTCGGGTTCCTCGAGGCGGGACTCCATGTGCACCGTCTGCAGGTCTATGTGGTCTTCCTGGACCCCAAAGTGCTCCACCACACTGCAGGACAGGGCCGGGTCAGTGCCCCCAACTGGCTGTGAGCGCACCTCCCAGGGGCAGGGGGCAGGGGGCAAGCTCCGACTTGGGGCCCTCCCCGGGGTCACTCACCTGCTGTCCGTGGTTTCAGGGCAAGTTTCACTGTGGGGACAAAGGCAGGTATGACTCCAAGAACAACTGGGCTGGGCTCCAGGAGCCCAGAAGTGGCCCCCCCCGCCCCCCCCCCCCGCACCTCTCCCCAGGCAGGCCACACCCAAGCCTCTGGTGACATCCCTCCCCGGGCGGGGGCAGAGGCCCCTGTCCCGGCAAGACCGGGGCTCCAGGGCGGGCAGCCCTCACGTCTCCCCAGCCCTGGGGCGCACGCACCCCTTGCCCCGAAGGACGCCGATGACCACGATGACAAGCGCGAAGAAGCAGCTGGCGCTGATGCCCACCAGCACCACGAGCAGGGCGATGAGGGCCTCTCGGCTGAGGCCAAGGCTGCAGTCGCAATAGGTTCCAGCTGCAGAGACAGGACACGGGCGGCCCGGTGGCTCTCACCAGCTGCGGGTGAGGGACCCCCAGGGCCACCCCACCCAATCCTGGTGGTCACCCGAACGCAGATGTGTCCGGCCCGCCGGGACAAGGGAGGGGCCCTGGTGAGGGGATGGGGTGGGGACAGGAGAGGCACCTGCAGCAGGAATGAGCAAAAGGGACAAACATATCAGACCCAGGGGGCTGCCAACCAGGCAGGAGCCAGGCTGGGGACCAGGGGCCATGTCCAGCCCCAACCCCACCGCACACACCTCTGGACAGAACCCATCGGAAGGCGCTGACCTCACAGTAGAGCTGTGAGGTGGGGGAGTGGGGGCAGGGCCTCTGCCTGAGCTTCAGTCACCCTTGGGCGCCAGGATTCGAGGAGCCTGGTTCCCTCAGAATCAGGCCTGCGGCAGCTCAGGTGAGACTTGGGAGGCAACCAACCTCAGCACCCTGCCCCCAAGGCTGGGACAAGCAGGGGCTGGCGGGGGCCAGGGAGGGGCTCTGCGCCCGTTGCCCCGGCACCGGCTTTTTGGAGGAGGGCCAGGCCCATACCCCAGTGATGGCCAGGCCTGCAGGGCCCTCAGGGTCCCCAGCCTCCCAGATTGTCCTCCTCCAGGGGCAGGGGGCTCACAAATGGCTGCAGGCTGCACCTGAAGCTCAGGCTTGAAGTCCACCATCACCTGAGGACCTGCCCGCCTGCCCCCCACAATGGCCTGGTCTCTGTGCAACTTCCTTCAGACCAGACAGCGCTGCCCAAGGGACTCGCCAGCAGGCTGGCGTGGCCGGGGTTAACCTCAGCCACCGGGCCCTCCTGCACTGCCAGCCACCCCTGCAGCAAGAGGAAGTGCCCTGCCCCGCAGCTGACTTTCAGAGCTGGGGGCGGTGCGCAGCGGGGGCCCAGCTGGCCCCTGGTCATTTGGGACCTCCCAGACCCCTGACACAGGTGCCCCCTCTGGGTGGGGCCCTCGGGGACCCAGTGGCAACTCTATGCCTGTTGAGTGACCCAGGACGCCACACTCTGTGTCCAAAGGCACACGGAGCAGGTGTGCCCGTGCGCCCGTGCCTGGGGCTGACACCTGACGCCACCCTCCTGCCAGACCAGTCCAGCAGGTGTGCATCCCGGTGAGGATGACCAAGGCACACCCAGGCCGGTGCTGAGCGGACGCTGGTGCTGGGAGACACAGGCCCCCCCCCCCACCAGAACCTGGAGAAGAGCAGGCAGCCTGACTTCTGTGACCGCAGCCCCTGACTCCGAGCGGACAGGCAGATGGGGCCAAGAAAGGGGGCTGCCAGCGCGCGCCAGGCCCCTCCAAGCACTGCAGCTGTGAGCCGAAGCCCTGCCCTTTCCTCCTTCAGGCCCTGGGGCAGGCAGCCTTCTCGGGAGTAGGGAGGGGAAGTCCGAGATTTGGGAGTGCCACCCAGGGCCCCATGCAGAGCCAGCAGCCACATGCAGAGGTGGAGGTAGCCTGCGGGGACCGCAGGGTGCCTGGGGACAGCAAGCATGCCTCCAGGGCTGGAACACCCAGACAGCGGACACTCGAGTTCCAAAGGGACGTTGTCGTGTGCGGGGACAGCCACCAGGCTGGAGCAGCCCCTGCCTGACGAGAGAGGCCGGGGCCCCGGGGGAGTCCACGCCCTCCTCAACCTCAGGGCCCTCTGGATCCCTGACTGGCCTGGGGCAGGGCCTTGGGCACGGACAGGGGAGTGGCTGTGCCTGGAGAGGCTGGGTTCCCAGGTTGGCTGTCCAGCGCCGAGCCCCTGGCCACACGCTAAGGTGCAAAGTTAAGTGGCTTTCCTGAGAATACCGTTCACTGGGGGCTCTGAGCGCTGTGGCCACTCGGCTCTAGCATGGGTCAGGCAGACCAGCGTCCAGTCCCCCTTGCCACGAGGGCAGGTCCCTGGCAGCCCCTCCTGCCGGGGATGTAGGAAGCTCCTGGCTTGGCAGGGACGCTTGGCCGCCTGCACACCTCCAGTGGTCTGATGGAACTCGTGTCCCAGCCGTGGTCCTGGGGCTCTTGGCCTGGACCCTGGGGGCTGGACACCCAGGCCAGGCAGAGGGAGGTGACCCACAGGCTCCTCCCGAGGGCCAGAGGAGGGAGGCTGCAGCTGAAGGCCAGCACGTGGCTCGAGCCCACGTGCTGACTCCCTTGGGTTTAGAGCGCAAACACAGGTGTTCGGCCCCGCCCTGCCCCAGGAAGTGGGCCCTGGCAGGCTGCCGTGGAGAAGCAGCCTGGAGGGAGACCTGGGTCACCTTTCTGGGAGGCCCCACAAAGCCACGGACACAGCAAAGAATGAGGAACAGACCACTTTACTCTGCACCCTGGGGGCTGGGCTGGGGTGTGGTGGGAGGGAGACATGGGGGGTTCCAGGCAGGGGCATGGGGGCCAGGCCATCCATCCGGCAGGGCGCAGGCAGGCAGGGCCGGTGGGGCCGGGGCGGGGCGGGCGTCAGCTGCAGCTCTTGGGCAGGCGGTAGACGCCGGCTGCGTAGACCAGCTGCTGGTCTCGCACCTTCTTCTGCAGGAAGGCCTGCAGCTCCTGCAGGTCGATCTCGGCCAGTGCGGGGCCGGTGACCACGAACATGCGGAGCATGCTGTAGATGCGCTCCAGCGACAGGCTCTCCAGGTTGGTCAGCATGGCCTGGATGTACGTCCAGAAGAGCTGGGGGAACGGGGCCGTGCAGCTGTCAGCGGGGCCGCCCTCCAGCCTCCAGCCGCCACCCGCAGCCCCAGCCCGGCCTCGCCCGCCGCACCAGCAGCTCCTCCTCCTTCTGGTCCGCCTGCGAGGCCATGCCCGAGTCGCTCTCGTCGTCGCTGTCGATTAGCACCATGTTGTCGCGGTCCTGGGGCCGCTCCTCCTCCACCACGGAGAAGGTGCCCGCCGGCTCCTCCCGCAGCACGCCCTGCTGCAGCCACACCGACATCCGCCTCCGCAGCAGCGCCACCGGCATCTTCACCGCCTTGCTCAGCGCCTCCAGGGTCCAGGTGGCTGTGTGGGCGGTGGCCGGGTACTTCGGGTGGGCTGGGCCAGGCGGCCCCTCCCTCTGCCCTGTGAGCCCCGCCAGCACCGCCCCGCCTCCCCGGGACGGGGATGGGAAGGGGCTGCCGAAGTCCTGCCAGCCCGTCCCGTAGCGAGCATCGCAGGCTGGGCCCAGGAGGTGTGGCTGGCTCACCTTGGTCCTGGAAGTAGAGCAGGACCACCGCCTGCACAGGGGTCACAGCCACGGACAGGGTGCGGTCCGCCAGCTCCACGTCCATGGTTACCAGGCCCAGCGTGTGCTTCCAGCTGAGAGTGCGCATGGCCTGTGGAGGGCTGTGGTGAGCACGGGCGGCCACCTGACCAGGGGAGGGCAGGGTCCGGCCTGCGCCCCAGCCCCAAGGAGGCAGGTGGCAGCCAGGACAGGGCAGATGGACTCTGGGTCCCACCCCTCGGCCACCACAATGGGGCAGCAAGCACCGGGCAAGCTGGGCTGTCTTCCGTCGCCGCCCCCAGGACAGCGGGCAACCTGATGGGGACGCGGGCGGGGCCAGGTGTCATTAGCTGAGGTCCTCGTGGGGTGGACCAGCCCTCACAGAACTTGACCGGAGTCCTCGTAAGAGGAGAAACACATGGGACACAAACCACGTGAGGGCGAAGGCGGAGAGGGACTGCGGCGCTGGCCCCACCCCGGGGGTGGGCGAGGCCGGCAGGGCCCCTCCCACAGCCGCTGGGGGAGGGAGGGGACCCTGCGGCCATGACCTCAGACTCTGGCCTCCATGGCTGACAAGAAAGCTGGGGCGTTTTAGTTGCTGGGTTTTGTTACCCTCAGCCGAGGGCAGCTTCCCTGCTCTCAGAGAGAGGGAGGAAAGAGAGGGCCCATCGGTGGCCTCCCGCCCACGCATGACCGGCAATCGGCCCGCAGCCCACACCGGCCGGGCCGAGAAGCCACCTGGTCAGTGCTGCTTCGTGGAGGTCCCACAGGGGGTGGGTGTCAGCCCTGCGAAGGGGTGCTGCGCCAGCACACACCTAAGCAGTGGGCGTGGCCGCGGAGTGGGGTGGCGGGCGGAGGCTGGGGGCTGGAGCAGCCTGCCCAGAACAGCCTGGACCGCCTTGCAGGGGCAGGTTCCAGAAACACGGACAGTAAAGGCAGCGCAGGCGGCCGCCGAGATGGCGCAGGTGACGCGGGTGGCGCAGGGACGCGGACGCAGGCAGGCTCCGCGGAGGGGAGCGCGGCAGACAGGACGGCGCTGGGAGGGGCGGCGAGGGCCGAGGGTGCGGTGGGGACCGCGCGGGAGACCGGGGGCAGCCCCCGCGCAGGGAGGCGGCCAGTACCTTCAGCTTCTCGTACTTCCTGCAGTAGGCCTCCAGGGCCTCCCTGATGTCCTCGGGGACCTCCAGCTTCTCCTCCTTGAAGGGGGGCCAGAACTCGCTGGACAGGATGACGGCGTAGACCCCGAAGGGCGGCTGCTCCTCCGCGGGCCGCTTCTCGTCCTCCTCACGGATGTTAGCATTGATACGGCGAGAGTCGGCCATGTCCTGGGGAAACCGTGGGAAAGGGGGGGAGGGTCTGGAGGGGGTGGGCGGGGCCGGGGAAGCGCAGGCAGTGGGCGGGGCCTGGCGCCCACCTTCAACATGACTTCGCAGAAGTGCATGGGGGCCTCGCCGAACCGCAGCTTCAGCAGCTCCACGTTGCGAATCTCCCTAGGAGCATGTGTATCAGGCTGCGGCCGCGCCCACCAACCGCTGCCCAGCGCGGGGCCACTCTGAGACCTCCCCGGGCAGAGCCCTCCCCAGGCTGAGGGCCCAGGTCAGCACCAGAATGGACTGGGGCCAACAGAGGGCGGCCTGCACCAGGGCAGGCAGGGGCCGCAGCGCCCGGCGCCTCACCGCTCGGGGCTGAAGCTGAACTGGTGCAGCAGGCGGTCGGCCAGCAGCGAGCGGTACTCGTTGATGAACAGGTCCTTGCTGCCGTAGATGCTGACCAGCAGGCTGATGATGTCGGAGGAGCGCCGCTTGGAGCTGGACTTCCCTGCGCAGCGGGCGAGGGTCGCGGTTGGCACCTCGCAGGGACAGAGACAGGGCCCCCTGCCGGGTGCCGACACCCTCGGGCCTCAGGGCAGGGGTGGCGGTGACCTGTGAGGCACAGTGCCACCTGCTGGGCCCTCCCCCCAGTGCAGAGCCGGCAGGCTGCGGGGTGCGAACCTGGGTCTGCGTCCACGGGGTCGGGGACCCAGTCCTCGGGCTCCCCGCAGTCGTCCTCGCTGTCCTGGCCGGCCTCCAGGCTCGCTGGGTCCGTCTTGGACAGCTCAACAGCCAAGTCCCCCGTCCCGTCCGAGTCCCCCGTCAGCCCGGCCACGATCTGCCGCACTGTGTCCTCCCGAGTCCTGCCAGCGTGAGCGCGTGGCCCTCAGGGCAGCTCGGAGCTTGCCCACCTGAGCACTTGACACCCCCCACCCCCCAGCCAGCCCCTTGGCCCCTGTGCCAAAGACAAGCCCATTAGGCTTTCGATCAGAAAATTAAATAAAGCGAAATACACCACCCTCGTGCAGGAGCCACAGGAGCTGAGATGACCAGACGGGCCAGGCTGCTCCTGGCCCAGAGGCGGCAGCTGTCCCCAGCCCTGGCCTGGCCGGCCCCGCTACCCCTGAGGGGCTTCTGGCGGCACCTTCTGGAACCAAGGCTGCCCCCTGCCGTGGGCCCTACCTCCTGTCAGCCTGGGGCCAGGTCGGCTGGGCCACCCCTCTGTGCTGGGCCGGGGCACAAGGACACGGAGCTACAGGGACACGGGAGCAGCCTGGCCACACGGGGGGAGCCAGGAGCCCAGCATCCGGGGCGCTCACCGCAGGTAGCGGCGGACGGGCTCACAGGCCACCTCCAGGATGACCATGGAGGGGTCCAGCACACGCAGCGCCTTGATGGCGGAGATGTAGAGCGTGATGATGTCACACGTGTTGACGCCTGCGGGGGAGGGGTGGGGTGATGGCCGCGCCCGGGGTGGTATGGGGTGTGGAGGCAGCCCAGGCTGGCCAGGCGGGCTTCCGTGGCCACCGTGACCTCACACCCAGGACGTCTGCAGGGAGCGGCCCCCTCCCACCTCCACGCAAGGAGGTTTCTCCAGAGCTTCCCCAGATCCGAGCATGCCCCACCCAAGCAGCGTGTGTCAGGGGCCTGCGTGGCACCCCACCCCCAGGCCAACGCCAGAAAGACCCCCCACGCTGCTTCATCACCCACCACAGCCCCAGGCCCTGCAGGCGGCTGGGGGACCGGGCTGGGGCTCCCGGGTCTGGGCCCGGGGTGGGCAGTGGTGGCCACACCTGGGTGGAGCAGCCGCGTCTCCAGGGCGGCCTTTAGGGACACGAGCAGCTGCTGCCTCTGGTCGGTCCGCTCCAGGCAGTACTTGAGGTCCTCGACGGCAGGCCGGGAGTCGGGGAAGTCTGCAGGGAAAGGCTGGTCCTCGCACGCCACGCGCCGGACAGAACAGGGCGGCAGGCCCAGAAGGAGAGCAGCTCCTCCCACATGAGGCGAGGACCACCCCGGGGCACCCGAGTCGTCCTTGTGCCTCCAAGCATCCACACGATCGATCACAGCCGCCCCGGGGCCGGCAGACGGAGCGCTGAAGGGCCAGGGCCAGGGCCAGGGCCGGGGCGAGAGGCCGACGGGCGGGGCGGACGCCAGAAGCTCCGTCCCACAGCCCCACACCCACCCTGACTCAGGACTCAGACACGGGGCTGGGGGAGCCCACCCTGGGGCGGGGGCAGCTCCACCCCACCCCACACGGCGGCCCCAACCACCCAGGAGCTCGGCAGGGCGGGGGCCCAGGGAGGGCGGCGGGGCCGACCTCGGACGATGCTGAAGAGCTCCTCGATGCGCAGGCCGGCGTAGATGCGGTAGAAGAACCTCTGCACGTGGCAGCGCCAGCGGCGCAGCGTGGCGCCGGCCTCAGGGGATGCCGGCCTGGCGGGGCCGTCCTGCAGGAACACCTTGCCCAGCCAGCCAACCACCCTCTCAATCCACTGTCGGGAAAGTGCAGGTGTGGGGAGGGAGGTCAGGCCCGGCCCGACCCGGGATGGGTGGGGACATGGCCGCGCCCTGGGCAGTCCCCAAGGCTGCCTGCTGTGGAGACCAGGAGTGCATCAGCATCAGCAGGGGGACAGGTCCCAAGGCCCTCCGTCCATGCAGCCCCCGTCCCTCCCACGTGGCCAGAGCGTCCCTGCCGGGGCACAGGACGGAGCACAGGCGCCCCAGGGAGCACAGGCACGAGTCCCACGTGCTGAGGCTTGGAGGCTCGGAGGGCGGTGAGAGACCCCTCTGCGCACCAGCAGACCCCGCCTCAAGTCCCCAGACCCACACGTCCCCCTGACTGTGCGACGCCAAGAGGACCGCTGGACACTCTGCGCCTAGGGCAACACGGCCACCCCGACCAGGCCTCCAGCGCCATGCCTGCTCTGGACCCCACCGCGGGGCGCCTGTTTCGAATGTCCGCATCTGCACCCTGGAGGCAGACCCCGGGATGAGGTGGGGGCGACAACTGGGAAGTGGGAGCAGGCTGGGGAGCCCTCCATGGCGGGTCCCAGCGCCTCTACGACTCTGGGGAGCCCGGAGGAGAGTGTGGACCACACCCCCACGGCACAGGTGCCCACGGCCCCTCGCTGCAGCCCATCGACCCCCAACACAGCCTCTAGCGGGAGATCCTGCCGAGACCCCACTGCCCATGACTGTCACCAAGGGGGACCCCCGAGGGCCGGCCCCCACCGCCAGCGAGTCTGTTCTGCAGAGCCCCCTGCATCCTGGCCGCTGCTAAAGCCAGCGGGTCCGGTCTGCCCGAAACCCACTCCCTGGTCGCCGGGGCAGAGCCCGAGAGGGCAGCCTCACCTTGTGGAACTCGCGCAGGAAGGAGCGCTCGTACTCGCCGCGGCAGCGGTCTTCCATCCTCTCCCGCGTCACCCGGTGCAGGGTGACAGTCACGGCCTCGGCGCTGACCCGCTCCAGCAGACTGAGCCGGTGCCTGGAGAAGAGCCCTACCCCTCAGCCAGTGGAGCCCAGGCATCCCCCCGACCCCCGCGTGCACAGGCGTGCAGTGTCCCGGACACTGGGAGGGCGGGGTCCTGCCAGGGCTCTGTCCTCCCCGGCGGGCCTGTAGGCTGCCCCTGCATGTGCGGTGTGTGGGGCCGTCGGGGGTCAAAGCCCCCCCACCCCCCAGAAGCGGCTCCGAAACAGCAGCTGCAATAGCACAGGGACCCACGAGGAGACGAGGAGGGTCACATCCATGCGACTGCCATCTGCCAAGGACCCAGCAGAAGCCCTCAGGGCCTCCTGACCCCTTCGGGCAGTGGGGCCTCCCCCTGGGTCCTGCTAACAGACTCTCTGCCTAATGGCCCACGCTGCTATCGCTTCACTCAGTGGAACAAACTTGTCCTCAGCAGCCACAGAGGGTGGACGGCCTGTACAACACGACCTGGCTCCAACATGAACAATATCCTCCCGTCCTCAGAGGGCCGGAGAGGCACCTGCCTGCCCAGCCCGCGTCCCCCCACCTCGGCTGGTGCCGCAGAGCAGGGTGGTCACCATTCCTCCCCCGGAGCCTGCGGAAGGCTCAGCTGAGCTCTCTGCAGGGAACTCGGGCCGTGGTTGGAGCGGCTCAGTGGACTGAGAGCCAGCCTGTGCCCCAGAGGGTCATCGGTTCCATGTGCAGTTGGGGCACATGCCTGGGCTGTGGGCCAGGTCCCCAGTGGGGGGGCGTGTGAGAAACAACCACACGGTGAAGTTTCTTTCCCTCTCTTTCTCTCTTCCTTCCCCTCTCTAAAAAGCAAATAAACTTATTTTCTTATGAACAAGTTACATAAGATCTTAGCCCAAAGTACAATACCCTGGGCTACTGTGAGCGACAAGGACACACGCAAGTGGTGTGTCAGGTTCACAGCTGGCAACCCTCACTCTGCCACGCCCATGGTCACCGGGACAGGTGGAAGGGACCCCACCAGTGTGCCAGCTCCCTGCAGAGATCAGCTGGACCCAGGGGAGTGAGCGGGAGTCGGGAAGAACCCGCCCGGCCGCATGGGCCCGGTACTCACAGGACCTGGCTGAGCTGGTGGAACTGCTCCAGCGCCTGGCGGCACCAGCACTGCTGCTTGTCGCTGCCACAACCCGCGCACAAGGGGCTCTGCAGAAGTCGGTAGTACCGGCGGCGGGCATACCGGCTGTCCAAGTCCCCCTCCAGCTCCGGGTCCGTGCCCCCTTCTCCCTTCCTCTTACTCTGCATATAGACTCTCAAGAAGCGCCCATAGAGGCGCTGGACCATTTCCTGAAAGGTTCTGGGAGTGGAAAAGAACAGGACGCCCCGCAAGGTGGTGTGGACCTTGTCTCGCAGTCCCTGAGCGCCGGTGCCCATCAGCAAGCCCAGGCGAGTCCACTTCTCCAGGAGCTCCAGGCTGCGCAGGTAGGGGTCCAGGCGGCTCTCCAGCAGCCCGAAAGCGTCCAGGAGCAGCAGGAGGCACTGCGGCTCGTCCACGCAGTTTTCGCGCTGGGAGATGGCATTCCAGAACTCGAGCGAGATGTGGGCCTGGAGGTCGTTCTGCAGCACCTCCAGGAACCACTCCTCCAGGACCGAGTGCACTCCGTGGGCCCTCAGCACCTCCACCGCCGCCCGCAGCTCCTCCTCCTTGGGGGGGACTGCTCCGCTGGTCCGGGAGGACGCCTGGAGGCAGAAGACCGTGGGGAGCAGTGGCGGTGGGAGAGCGGAGACAGGTGGGGAAGAGACAGAGCGGAGGCTGCGGAAACACCGCCGCCCCTTCTCCGCGGCTCGGGGCGCCGAACGAGGCGGGACCGTGAAAAAAAGAAGCAGTACAGAGGCTGGGGACGCACGCAGCCACAGGCACCCGAGGGTGCACACCCCGAGGCAGCCCGCAGGGTCTGGGGAACGCCGCGCGCACGCCACCCTCGCCCGGGCCTCACCAGTCCCAGCGCGGCCGGCGGCACCAGCCCGGTGCTCACGGTGTTCCAGGCCACCAGCAACTCCTGGGTCGGCCCGAGGGGGCCCTCCGCCGCCGCCGCCGCCATCGGCATCCACCCGCTCCCAGAGCTGTCGGGCGCCGCGCGCAATGATGACGTCGCTAGCGCGCGCGGCGATGACGCACGCGGAGGCGCGCGACGATGACGAAGTCGGTGGGCGCGCCGGCGGGCGGCGGTGGGCGCGCGCCGGCGGCAATGCGGTAGCGGCGGTTGGAGCGGCGAGGACCCCGAGAGGCGACCATGACCCAGCAAGGCGCGGCGCTGCAGAACTACAACAACGAGCTGGTCAAGTGTGAGCGGCCGCGCGGCGCGCCCGCAGGGCGGGCGGGGAGGGCGCGGGGCCCACCGCCCAGGCAGTAGCCCGCCGCGCTCCGCGGAGGTTGCTGTCCTGTCTCCACGGTGGTGGCCCTGTCCGGACGGCGCGGAGGCCGTTCGGACCTTCCCCAGCGCACAGCCGTAGTGCGGCCCGCACCAGGGGCTGGATGGCTGTGGAGTGAGCAAAAAATAAGATAAACAAAAAACCGAACGCCCTGAGCATGTACTGCCTCCAAGCCCCGCGCTGGGTGGTCCGTGCGGTGCCATCTTTGACTCTGAGACCCCTGGGAGGTAGGACACCGGCCTGGCCCCGGGGCAGCGGACCGAGCCGGTGCCTGGGCCGTCCACCACCGTGGTGCCCCAGAAGTGGTGGGCTGCAGAGCGGGTGGGCTGGCGCGCTCCTCCTGCCCGTGCCCACGGCCCTGCCCCTCGCCCCCAGGCATTGAAGAGCTGTGCCAGAAGCGGGAGGAGCTGTGCCAGCAGATCCAGCAGGAAGAAGAGGAGAAGCAGCGGCTGCAGAACGAGGTGCGGCAGCTCACTGAGAAGCTGGCCCGCGTCAACGAGAACCTGGCCCGCAAGATCGCCTCCCGGAACGAATTCGATCGGACCATCGCAGAGACCGAGGCCGCCTACCTTAAGGTGGGGCTCAGGGCAGCTCGAGCCGCTTGGGTCCAGGCAAGTCCCCAGGGCTTCTGGCCTGGGGCGCTCACAGTCGGAAGTGACAGGATTGTGGTGCACCCAGACCCACCCTAGTGACGGTGCGGGCTGTCCGTGGTGCCCTGCGTGATCTGGGTTGTTCTGTGCACTGTACTGCGTGCCGTGTGGCTTGTTCCAGACTTGGAGCAGCAAAGTGGCAGCAGGGGCCAGAGCTAGCCTGGCTTTCCAGGGTGCAAAGAAGGGGTGTTAGCTAGGTTCAGAGGAGAAAAGGCATTACCAACCCCGTCCGCCTGATCCCTCAGGGGCTCCCTCTGGCCTGCTCTTGCCCCACAGCCCCTGTGGCGTGGCCCTAGCACAGCAAATGAGGTGGGCCAAGCTGTGGGGACTTCCAGCAGGACAACCGTCACATGTCTCTGTCCCTAGATCCTGGAGAGCTCCCAGACTCTGCTTAGTGTCCTGAAGAGGGAAGCAGGGAACCTGACCAAGGCCACGGCCTCAGAGCAGAAGAGCAGCGTGGGCAAGGACAGCTGACAGGGCCCCAGGTGGGAAGAGGCCTGTCTCCACCACCTCCATTGACAGCGTGGTCCCCAGCGAGTCTGTCTTCAAAGCAGCAACTTCCACGGCCCCTGGGTGACGAGCCCCGGGCTCAGCCCACCTGGTGGGAGGGGTCCAGGCCATGTGCTCACCCAGGCAATGGGGAGGGTGGGCTCTGGCTGAGCTCTGCGGGGGGCCAGAAGCCCCCGCCCCCTCGCTGGGCCTCGGGGAGGTGCTGCTCCTAGTCTCCTGGCACTGTGGGGGTGCCCTGGTGTCCCTCTGCCAGCAGGTGCCCAGGCCAGGCACTTGGGCAGGGACAGGATCCCTCCTTCATCCCCGAGCTCATCCTAGTGGGTGTGACTGTTAATAAAGGTTGTCTCTTTAAAGAGTCACGCCACCCCACTGCCTGTTTCCTGCCAGGGGAGTGGGGCTGCTGGATGTGGCGTGAGGGGGGTCTCCGAGCACCTGCTGTGACTCTCCAACTGCCCACCCTCACCATTCCTGGCCCCCTTCACCTGCTGCCAACACCCACAGCTCATCCTTTGCTGAGGGGCTTTGTTTGCTGGTCCTGGGCTCTGCCACCCCCAGGTGTCCAGCACAAGGCTTGACCTACGAGATGTCCCCCTGAGTCTGGGCACCAGGCAGGGGCTGTGCCTCAGCTCCATGACCCCAGATCCTGCTCAGTGACAGCACCAACGCTCCCTGCCCTCCCTGGCCACCCACCAGGTATGCCCACTGCCAGATTTGCAGGTGTGCCGGGGCTCCACCTTCCTCTCTGGGTCCATCTCTGTTGGCCGCTCTCACCCCTGTGAGGGGTCCCTGTAGCTGTGTGCCTGGGGCAGTGGGGGGAGGGCAAATCTGTACAGGTTGAGAGTCCAAGTCCGGAGAAACGGGCCTACACATCCTAGGAAAAACACCTTCCTCTGTCCCAAGCCTGGACTCTGCACGAGGGACAACCTCATGGTCAATGTCGCTTTGTAAATGGCCCTTGCTCTGGGATGCAACTGAGCAGGCAGCCAGGCCCAGCCTGGAGCAGCTCCCAGCGGGCAGCTCTGCACCTCCTGTCCCCGCCCAGGACCCACTGGGTTTCCCTGGTAGCTGGTAACACCAACCCCAAGGAAGCTCAGAGGCTCTCGTGGTCAGGGAGTTTCCAAGCCAAACAGGAGACAGGATGCCTGAGGCTTGGCCCACCCCATCTCCTGATTCCCTTCCAGGCTCTCAGTCCTTCAGGGGAACCACTTCAGACCCAACAGCCGCAATGCCTACCCCCCCCCACCCCGCCCCTGCCTGTAGTCCAGGCCCCTGGGTGCAGAGCTCCCTCTGGACAGGAGTGAAGGCCCACTACACAGGTCCTGGGGAGCTGGGCAGGAGAGGGCTGCCTGGGACTGGAGACACACACAGGGCAGTCCTCGAGGGCAAGGGGGTAGCTGGGAGGGCAACAGGCTGTGGGGAGTGAGAACCAGCCCTGCAAGTTATGGGGTACCCACCGGGCCCCCCATCCCGAGGCACAGAGGCCCAAGCGGGGCCCTCCTCGCAGCCCACGTGGGCTCCCCCACTGCCAGCCCCTCAGTGGGGCCTGGCACCCCCTTCGAAGGCAGAGAACCACGCAAGGAGGCAGCCTCATCTGGTACTGTTTATTGAGTCCGTTGTCAGAGGCGAGAACAGATTTCCATTCACCGCGAGGGAGGCAGGCTGAGCTCCGCCACGGGTGGGGGTAGCCTGGGGGGCTTGTGGTCCTGTGGAGGACAGGCAGCTGAGCCAGCCCTTCACCCTGGATGCACCAAGCAGGCCCTGGGCCTAGCGGCCAGCAGGACCCTGCCCGTAAACCAAACCATGGCTGGAGAGTGAGGCCGCAAGGGACGGAGTGGCCCCAGGTGCCCCAGGCGCAGGCCTCCAGCACCAGCCTGGTTCTGTGGCCCCAGGAAGGGGGGGGGGGTCACAGGGGGCGGAGCCTGCCAGGGCCAAAGGGGCTGGGGTGCCCGAGGCTGGAGTCAGAAGTAGAGGGCTGGCTCGCTGCGGAAGTCCGAGAGGTCGTCGTGACTGGCGGGGGTGAGCTGCGGGGTGCGAAGGCCGTCAGCAGGGGCTTGCCCAGGCCTTAGGGACCCGCCCCGCCCACACCTGGGCATCCTCCTGACCCCTGCTCACCATGACCTCCTTCTGCGAGGGCTCCACCTCAGCCGGGGCCTGTACCAGCACCTGCTCCTGCCAGTTGCTGAAAGCCGTGGAGTGCTTTGGAGTGTAGCTGGACAGGCCTGCAGGCCAAGGGGCACACGTGTGAACATGTGGATGCGCACACATGTGGCCCGGGCTGCCCGCTGGGCTGTCCGCCTGGACAGGTGGGCACTCACCTGAGCTGCCGTCAGGCAGGCGAGGGCTCTCAGGCGCCACGCCGCTCACAAACTTGGCTCGGGGCAGGAAGAGCGCGAAGGGCTTCTCCACGGCCCCGTTGAGGTCGGCCCCCTCCTCTGCGTCCTCCTCCTCCTCCTCCTCCTCCTCCTCCTCCTCCTCCTCCGCCTCCCCCTCCGCCTCCGCCTCCTGCACCAGCGAGCTCTCGGAGGGGTACTCGAACGTCGTGTGCAAGCTCTTGTCGTTGAAGGAGATCTTCATCTGGGGGAGAAAGCACATCAGCCAGAGCCACTGCTGGCCTCCAGCTGGACCAGGGTGGCACCGTGGGGGCATCAGACCAGAGCGGGGCAGCTGAACACGGCATCCGCCCTCAAAGGCTCTGACAGGTGGGGGCGCTCTCATCTGAGAAGACCCGCCACCCGGCCCCTGAAGACCCCAGGAGAGCTGGGTCTGGCTGCCTTCAGCCACCCCCGGGGTCTCCGGGAGACGCTAAGCCGACTCCAAGGGTCAGAGGGCGGCCTTCTCAGCGTGGGGAGCAGAGCACCAGCCACTCCTCCTCCTGCTGGCTCCGCGCAGGAGCAGAGTCCAGGTCAGGCTGCCGGGGGCCCCGCCTCCTCGGCCCACAGAGGCTCCTGCTGTTGGCCGGGGCCCGTCTCCAGAGCCAAGTTCATGGTGCAGCTTGCTGGGCACCTAGATGGTCCTGCCCACCCAGCTTAGCACAGACCACCTGAGGCCACACCCCCACGGACCCGGGGCCCCCAAGTCAGGGGCTGCCACAGGCCAGCACCGGGAGGGTGCCCCACACGCTGCCCCCCATTTCATGGGCGGGTCAGCACCGGTCTGAGACGCATCACGGGTGGGGTCGGGGCCCTCTCCTCCCACCCGGCTGCTGCCTGGCCCACATCCACCCTGCCTACTCCGCAGCCTCCAGAATTTCCCGCCCGGGCCTCAAGCCCCCAGGCCTGCTCCCAGGATTCCGCCAAGCCCCGCGGCCGGTAATGAATACTCAGCCAGCCCGCAGCAGATGGAAGCAGCCGGAGCTCGAAATATTAAACTCCTGGGCACAGGACACCGGCAGCCAGCTCAGGTTCCTCCTCCGCCCCAGGAAGGAGCCGGAGGCAGGAGCGGGGCCTCCAGGCAGAGGACCGTGGGGCCCAGGGACAGCGGGACAGGGAGGGCCTCACAGGAGGGCTAGGCTGGCAGCCCCAGGCCACAGAGGGACCCGGACGCCAGCCCCAGGGGGCACACGCAGGGCCCACCAGTGTCCATGCACCCACTCCCACCGACCCGCCCTCTCTCCTCTCTGGGCCACAGTAGCGTGTGCAGCCCCACCCGCCCACCAAACGCCGGGTCCTTCCGGCTCCGCACGGCCATCGCACAGACGACCGCAGGGCATGTCGAGGCTCCTGGAGCCCTTTGCCGGGGCCACCCACACAGATGAGGAGCAGACCGCCCAAGCCGGGCAAAGCCAGGGGGAGATGTCTGCTTCCATCTCCGGGAGCCACCCTGTCCCTCACCCTGCTCTGCCCTGCCATGGGGGCCAGGAAGGGCAGGGGCCTGGCACAGGGGGTAGTCACCACAGTCTACAGGTGCCCACCCATTGCCAGCCAGCTGGGGGGGGGCACCGCCTGGCCCCTCTGGGGCCTCCCCCAGGAGGAGCCCAAGGCAGCACAGAGCTGCTAGCCCAGGGGCCTCTCTCCCTGCCCCAAGGCCCCATAGTGCATGGGACCTCCAGGCACCTCCAGGTACATGGCATTGTCCCTGAAGACCCTGAGCCTTCCGGACCCATCCCCCACGGCTGAAGACACACAAGGGCTGGCTGCCAGGGCCAAGGCGGATTAGCGTGCCCTCATTAGTCCGCATGACTAGCTCCTAGCAGAGAGACCGAGGGGGCTGGGCACCCGCAGGCACAGAGCCTGACACAGCCCGGCCAGGTGGGGGTGGGGCAGTGCTCACAGGCCCTGCCGGCACCCAGCGGGGCCCAGCTTCGGGTCACGTCCCACCTCCCTCCACAGCCCCTGACAGCCCCCCCGCCCCCGTGGGCCCACGTGCTCAGGTCACAGGATGCCCCGTGATGCACGCGGCTGGGGGGCACCCTCCCGACACCTGGCACGGGGAAGGGGAGTGTGGGGCTGGCGCTTGCACACGCCCAGGCACCTGTCTCTGGGGACTCTGACCACCGCACTGAGCACTGAGCACAGCCAGCAGGTGGGTCCTTCCTGGCCCACCTCCGGGCTCTCTCAGGTCCTTTGTTCTCCTCGCCCCGCCCACCAGGCACGGCCACCCTGGACTGTGGGCCGACTGGGCTCAACCAGCCCCAGCTGGGATGAGCGCCCCACCCCTCACTCCCCACACACACCTGCTGGCTCCCGGCTGCACTTGGCCCTTCCCCCAGCCCAAGCTCAGGGCGCCCCATGCTGCCCCAACCTAAGTTCCGACAACTGCCCAGGGTGGGGACCCTGAGTGCAGACCCTTGGCAGGTGGGAAGCTGAGCAGAACAGGGTACAGGCCTGCCCCCACGGCCTCGGGGCTCCGGGAAGTCTGCTGAGGGGGGTACCTGCTAGAGACAGCAGGCAGAGCGGGAAGGGCAGAGAGCAGAGGCAGCCACGACAGTGCCAGGTGCCTGGGGGCCCTCCACCCCCACCCTGGCAGGCAGGTGGCCGCACAGGCCCCAGAGGGCGGTGGCACCCCAGGTCCGAGGACCAGCTGAGACCAAGGGCCAAGGCCACGCAAGTGGATGAGGGTGCTGGGGCAGTGGTCACCGAGGGTGAAGTGAGGGCAGAAGTGTTGAGGACCGGGCCCTGGGGACACCGACACGCTCAGCTGGGCAGCAGACCAGCAGGCGGAGAGGTGAGGAGAGCAAAAAGGAAGGAAAGGAGCCACCAGACAGCAAGGAGCCTGGCCGGGTGGCACCTCACAAAGGGGAGGCCCGCGGCACCAACCCCATGGGAGGCGGGTGCAGAGAGCCCAGGGGCAGCCCCACCCACCGGCAGCCCAGGGGCCGGGCAGGGGCGAGAGGGAGCCAGGTCGCTTCACCCGGCAGCAGCCAGCCTGGCTTGGCCACCCGGAGAGGTGGCGATAGAGCATCTGTGATTCTGCAGAGATAACTAAGTGGGGACATGTGCTGCCAGGCAGGCGTCCCCAGGGCCCGACCAGGGCCGGCGCCCCCGGTGCCCGGGCAGAGATGCAGCCCCCGAGGCGGCACCAGGGCACAACACCCTCCTGTGAGGTGCTGCCCAGGGAACCCGCTGCAGGGGCCCACCGCGCCCACTCCTCCCTCCACCGCCCTGGGTCAGCCAGCCACATCGGCATCAGAGTGAGCAGCCCCGAGGCCCTGCTGGCCTCCAGGCCACCACATCCCTGCCAGAGGGAGTGGGGAGCAGGGCAGGGATCCAACCACAGGCTGGCGGAAGTGGTCCTGGTGAGGTCGAGGCCCGGAGCCCAGAGGGGCAGCGGGAGGAGTGCCGAGGCACCACAGGGGCAGCCCCAAACCGGCAGGCTGCTCTGAAGGGCTGGGCAGCCCATGCCCCCATCCCACCCGCCGTGCGTCCGGCACTCCCTGGGCAGGGCGGCTGGTGCATGCCCAGGCAGGAAGTCACCGCCAGCAGGTTGTGCTGCTCTGGCAGGGCAGGGCCCTCGCCAGGCCGCTCGGCCATGCCAGGCATCGTCCATCTGGACCCACAACCCCCTCAGGCGGGCACGGAGACGGGGCCAGGCTGGTGGAGCCCCCTCCACTCCATGCCCGCTCTGCTGCCTGCCCCTCGCCCTGCTGGCCCCCCAGCCACCGCCTCGCCCTTCTCACACCGACCACCCACAAGCGACCCTGTGACTCTGCACCCAGCCTGGGCCAGGGTGCGCCGGGCTGCAGCCCTCCGGCCCCAGGAGGAAGCCAGGTTAGCGCAGCGGCTCTAGAGACAGGAGCCGCCCCTCGGGCTCCATGACCTGCCTCTCCTCGCTACAGGGTGGGGAGCTGTCATCACCTCCTGTCCTCCCAGTGCAGCCAAGGTCAAGGGTCGGAAAACAGGATGGCGGCACACAAGGGGGCCGCAAGCATGGGGTAGGGCTGGTGGCCAAGGCTTCTGGGTGGATCGTGCCTGGGAGGTGAAGGGCAGGGACCAGGGGAGAGTCATGGCCCATGGCCCCAAAGAAAGGCCAGGCCAGGCAGGGGGCACTTGGGGGGCCAGGTGTGGGTGCTTGGCCCAGCGGTGGGAACTGGCAGGAACGCAGGTGCCCTCGCCGGGGAAGGGGAGTGACATGGGGGTGGGCGGCGGGACACGGTACCAAGGCCAAGCTGAGGCAGTAAGTCAAAAGGAAGCAAACAGGAAGGAGGTGGCAAATCTGGCAGGCGCGTCACCACCCCCGGGGACACTGAGGCTGGGGCAGAGGTGGCCTAAAGGGCCCCAGACACCAGCTAAAGAAGAAGCCCGCCCACACCTCTCTGTGCCGTCACTTCTCGGGAAGCCGGTTCCTGGAAGCGCATCTGTCCCCTGCCTGCTAATCATCACATGGAGTTGTCCTTGGAATTTGCCCTGGGGCCAGACACAGGTGGTAAAATGACCAGGAAGAATCTGAGGAACGCTTCCTTGTGCTGAGAGGGTTCCAGGCCACCAAGCAGGGCAGGGCCCCAGGGACGGAGCGAGGCTCCTGGGTCACCCTCAGCCCCAGGCCCCTCCTCCTCCGTGAGCTGGGAGCCATCCTCTTCGCCCAGCACCGCAGGCCAGACTCACACTCAGCCTGGCTCCCACGAGGCGCTCAGGAGACACTCTCAGAGCCCAGGCCCTGCTGAGCCCCAGGCCGGCACGCCTTCTGGGGGGCTGAGGGCACCCCTCTGAACGGCTCCCAGCGCTGTGCCCCCGGGCTGACAGCGAGGGAGGGACCCAACCACACCTGGATCACAGGCCTCCTGCCCCTTCCCACT
Organism: Anoura caudifer; assembly: GCA_004027475.1. Classification (NCBI taxonomy): domain Eukaryota; kingdom Metazoa; phylum Chordata; class Mammalia; order Chiroptera; family Phyllostomidae; genus Anoura; species Anoura caudifer. The sequence continues at coordinate 48,288 of PVKU01003653.1, read as the reverse complement.
TCTGTTCTGGCACCTGCTACCTGAATAGGCCAGGAGAGCAGATCATACCAGACCTACCACTCTCTTAGCTGGTGGCCAGGTGGAGCCACCAGGCCCAGACTTTTCTCCCAGCTGCACCTTCGGTGAGACAGGCCTGCCCAGCCGATTCCAGACAAAGCCCTGGGGCTCAGGGCAGGGGCTCCCCCTGCTCAGCCCCTCCTGGAGCTGGCCTGGCCTCCCGGCCTCAGCTCTGCCCTGGTCCAGAGAGAAACAGTCCCCCCGCCCCCCTCCCTGGGCCAGACGTCCTGGGAAAGCCGTGCAGAGGACCCACCACCCCTGCACCTCCTGGCTGGATACCTGCCCGCACCACTGACCTTCTTTCTCGAGGAGCCAGCCTTGGTGAGGCAGGACTTCTGCAAGGCCAGGTAGCCGCCAATCACCTCGATCTCATGCACGGTGGGGTAGCGCTTCTTCAGTGCTGCCCCCAGCGCAGCAGGCGGCTCTGCAAGGCTGCCCACCTCCTCCTCCTCGGCTTCCTGCGGCCTGGGCCCCCCGTTGGCCTGCAGGACCCCTGGCTTCCTCTTGGGCACCACCGTGAAGGTGTTGCCACCTCGGTGCAGGAGCTCTGATGGGTGGTGCTGGGGAGGCGCACCAGCCGCTGAGTAGGTCATTTTGGCTTCTTGGGGGACCTCGTCCTCCGAGTCCACCTCATCAATGAAGGTGACAGGCAGCCCAGGTCTACCAGGCTCCCCACCAATCTTGGCCAAGCCGGGAACCCCGAAGCCCTGGGAAGGCTCAGCTTCGGCGGCAGCCGGAAGGGATGGGGGTGGCGGTGGCGAGGATGGCCTCGGCCACCTAACAGCCCGGTCCACTAGGGCAGTGGCTGGCCTGGGGCAGGCCCCCTCCTGGACCCCCAAGGGGCCCCTCCTACTGACAGGCGCACTATCTGTTCCAGCCACTACCTGGGCTCCACTCTGGGAGCCCTGGGAAGCCCAGACAACCTCTGTCTCTGGGGGCCTCACAGACTGCCTCCCCCTGATAGGAGGAGTTCCGGAGGCCTTGCGCTTGGGAATGAACACAAAGGAGTTTCTAGAGTTCACGCGGAGACTGGCCAGGGCCCGGGCCTGCAGGTCCCCGGCAGGAATTGTGTCCATATCTGGCTTGGGGGCCGGCCGGATCTCGAAGGAGTCGTTGGCGCTAGTGGCTGAGGAGACCCACTGACGCTGGCTGGGAGTGGCACTGGCATAGCTGGGCATGGGCAAGGCTGGGGGCGCAGCTGGGGTGGCACTGGACGTCCCGGGGCTGGGGGGCGGGTGGGTGGGGAACGCCCCCGACTCCACCTTTGGCTTGCACTCGCTCGGCCCAAATGCAGAGCCCGCAATGCAGTTGGCAGCTCCGGCCCGGGACTCTGGGGCCGCGGGCCCGTTGGGGAGAGAGCGAACGCCCGAACCGCGGTGCAGGCCGCGGGGATGGACGGTGAAGGAGTTGCTGCTGGTCTTCTGCAGGAAGTCGCTGCGCCGGGCCCCAGGGCCTGCGCCGCGGCGCTCAGACTCGAAGCAGGCGACGCGCTCGCCCACCCGCGGGCCAGTTGGGCTGGGGGAGGGTGGCTGTGGCGGCGGCGGCGGCGGTAAGGGGCGACTGCGCTCCGGGCTCCCGCGACGGCACGGCGCAGTCGGCGGGTCGAACTTCTGGAGTAGACGGCTGACGCGGCCGGGCTGCGCCGGCGCCTCGTAAACCACCACCTCGGCGGCGCAGATGCGGGCGGCTGGGCCGGCGTCAGAGCCAGGGTCCGCGGGCGGGAAGCCGGGCGCCGACTCGATGATGAGAATGTTGTCCGCGCGGATGGTGCGCACGCCCGGCACGCGGCTGTACAGCTCCAGCAGCTGCTGCACCGGCCGCGCTCCCGCCGCGCCCGCGCTCCCGCCGCGCCGCGCCCCACGCCGCCGCTCCGACTCGAGCCGCATGAATGGGTTCTCGCGCAGCGGGCCCAGGCTATCCGCCAGCACGAGCCGCTCCTCCACCAGCTCCGCTGGCCCCGCTGCGTCTGACCGTGACCCGGGCGCCGCGCCCCCGCTCAGGGCCGCCAGCTTGGCTCGCTTCCGCTCTAGGATCTCCCGCTTCCAGGCAGGCATCGCCGTGCGGGGCCCCGGGCCCGGCCGCCCCAGGCCTGCCATGGTGCGGAGCGGCCGCCGGAGCCAGCGCGCGCTGGGAACTGGGGCCACCGCCCGCCGCCGGCCTTTGCGCCTGGGCCACTCCCTAACCCCCCCGCGCGGCCGTCGCCTATTGGGGGAGGCCCGCTCAGACCCGCCCCATACCCGGCAGCCCCACCTATAGCAGGAGAGGATGGCCGGCCTAGCTGATTGGAGAATGTTTTCCCTGGCCCCACCCTTCAGAGGACCTCATTAGACAGCGTCCCCACTGGAGCCAACCTCCACTGGGGAAGGCCCCCCCGCGAACACGCCCCGGACACCTCGAGCGGCTCATTGGTGGCCCTCACTTCCGCCTCTGCACCTTGTCCTGGTTCGCGGGGCGGAGACTTGGAGCCCAGCGGGGGCAGGTCCTGGCTGGCTGCGGAGACCGACCCCTGCGCTCTGCGTTGCGGATGACCTTGGCCTGGCCAGGTCCTTCCTCTTGGTGCCAGCACCCCGCCTGTTCCCCACGCCTAGAGCGCAGTGGAGGAAGGGCCTGCCCAGGACCAGAAGGCTATCCCCGCTCCCGTGGGTGATGCACAGGCTGCACACCAGCCTCACACCTCCCGGTGCAGGCCCCTCCTGGTCCATGGACTGCCCACCTGCGGTCCTCTGTCCCCTGCGGGACTTAGCAGAGATGCCAATGCTGGAGCCCCGCCAGCGCTGAGGAATCGGTTTCTCAGGAATCCCTGGCTTTGCTGCCCCCCAGAACTGATTGTGGGAAAAGCTTACCCCACACTTTGCCATGCAGGGCCCACAGGGCGTGGACGAGACTCCGGGAACTGTGAGGAGGCGCCGAGGAAAGGGGACTCCCTCTCTGCAAACAAGCAGGCCCGCAGCTCTCTAATGCGGGGAGAGCCACAAAAGCCAGGCCATGCATTCCCCAAGCTACTGCTGAACCTCCTTCATCCCAAGGCTGGTAGGGGTCTCACTGACCCTGAGGACACAGCCTCCCTGTCCAAGTGCCATGAGGAAGCTTACTCCCGGTGAGAGCTGCCCAGTGCCCACCCCATTCCTTTAGGTCTGCTGGAGCCAAGGGGGGAAGGGAAATCCGCTCCTGGGAGAAGGGGAGCACTGGTACGGGGAGACGTCACCTGCCTTCCATACCTGCCCTGCAGTCAGCGGCTGCTCGGTAATGACACCTACCCTTCCCACACCACTCATCTTTCAGGGGAGGGGTTCAAGGGCACCCAGGGCAGGTTTCAACCAGAGGTGCCCTTCTCACCGCCTGGATGCCATGGCAGTAAATCGCCCTTCCAAAAGAAGCTCAACCTTCTTATGCTCATCACCTGTAAGAGCAACAGGCCTCCCTAATGCTGAACTACCAGAATAAAACACGGGAACGACAAACGTGCAAGCCAAAAATGACATCCAAAGAAAACCCACTCCAAATGCTTGGCTGGTGTCTGGCTTTCGGCAAACATCGTGTCACTCCGGGGTGGGAGACACTTCTGTGGCTGCGGGACAAACCAGACCAGTCTCCAACTCAACACAGCACGCACCCTCAACAAAGGGTCTCGAGGTTGCGGCCCTGGAACACGGGTCCACAAACCTGGTTTGTAAAGGCCCACGCTGCTCACCAGGGGCATTTTTCTTCCAGAAGACTTGGCCATGTCTGGACGCACTTTTGGCTGACACAGATGAGATGCTGCTGGCATCTAGGGAGTAAAGGCCAGGGATGCAGCTCTATGTTCTGCAATGCTCGGGAGAGCCCCCCTGCAATGGAGAACGATCCTCCCCAAAGACCAGCAGTGCCGAGACCGAGAGAACCCGCACGCTGCAGCCACATCTGCTGACCGTCAAATACTCCTTCCTACGGAGTGGCAGCAAGGTCCACAAACACCTCGCGCTGGCCGGATGCCAAGGCTCTGATGTCACACAAACTACTCACTCAGAGGGACCTCAACAAGGGCCTGCCTCATGTCTCCATGTCAACCCCGAGGCAGGAGGCAGGAGTTCTCCCAGGGACACCTGCCCATTCACCTACACCACACAGCAGGAAGTGCCTCAGCACTCATCTGATTTCACTCCCCGTAGGTCAGGCAACCACTGTGAGGTTCGGCAAAACATTCTTATTTTATTTTAATCTCAGCAAAGACTCTCATTTGGCACCTGACTGGTATCAAACCAAAGCTCTCAGGCCAACACATGTGGGCTGAGGCCATGCGCAAACCTCCCACTTGCAGGTCCCCACACCTGTGGGCATCAGAACACCTGTCCCTCTCTTGGTCCTTCAGGGAGGCCTCAGTGGGTCTCAGGTGCACCAGTGCTACTGGCCACAAGGTGGTGGCAGAGTCCGGATACTGTGATCAGCTGGGATAGGAAATCAAGCAGAGCCCTTAAAGCAAAGTTCTTCCCTCAGGTGACAGATCACCAGACAGGGCCCTGATCATGCTTACTCAACACAGTCCTGTCTGCCTTGGCTGGAATGACGGAAGGGCCACGCTGTCCCCAGTGGCACAGGGGAGGGGATGCAAGCTGGCTTTTACTTTTTAGAGCCCACATATCTAAGGAAGTCTTGTCTGAGTGAATGGGACAGCAGGCTCTTAGCTCAGCGATGCTGGCTGTCTCTGCGGTCTTTGCACAAGGGTACTTTCCCAGGGTCCATGAAGATACTCAGAGCCCATCAGAACATTTACTTGTACGCCATTTCCAGCTGTCAGAGGACTTCAGGTCTGCCCTGGGGCCCTTCTCTGGATTTCCATTCAGGATTAGCTATTTGAAGCACAAAATAACAGAAAATGCAGCTCTTCGTCCCTGCTGAAAAAACAGTTTCAGGCAAGACAGACACATAGAAAACTGGGCACACTGCAGGGCACAGGCTGGCGTCGTGCCCAGGCCCAGACTTCTCCCCCGCTGCGGTGGAAGGCTGGCTCCTCAGACTTCCAGGGGGTGGTCCTCAGCCTGGGGCACAGCATTCTCGCTATGGAGAGCTCCCTCTCTGGCCAGTCTGCGAGGTCAGTTGACCCGGCAGGCGCGGATCATGAGCAACTGCAGGAGAATGAAGACTGGAGACGTGATCAGGCCGAACCAGAGCTCCCGAGTCTGCTCTACCAGCTTCTGGCACAACAACATCTCGAAAACAAACTTGAGGCTAAGAACCGTGAGGATCCAGAAGAGGCGAAGCACGGCCAGCCGCTTCTCTCCGTCCTGGAAGAGGCGCACCGACACGATGGTGGTGAAGTAGGTGCTGAGCCCGTCAGCGGCGAAGAACGGCACGAACACGTTCCACCATGAGAGGTCGGGAGCCAGGCCGTCCACACGCAGTGCCAGCAGCACGGAGAACACCAGCAGGGCCAGCAGGTGTACGAAGATCTCGAAGGTGGCGAAGCCCAGCCACTGCACCAGCTCCCGGAGCGAAAAGAGCATCGCGCCGGTTGAGCGCGGGCCGAGGCCCAGCCGAGAGCCCCTCCCACCGGACCGCGCCCCCTCTCGCCGAGGGCTCCGCTGACGCCTGCCGCGGCGAACGAGAGACAACGAGCAGCCCCGCCTGCACCGGCTCTCGGTCCCAGCGCGCCGCCGATCCCCAGACCCCGGCCCGGGACCCAGCTCTGGCCGCCAACGGACGCCCGCCCCGTTTGGACGCCATGCCCCGCCGGGCGCGGGCCAATGACGTCACTTCCGATAAACACCGGAAGTCGGAAGAGCCGGTCCCGACCACCTGCTCCGGTTCCCGGGTGCAGGGTTCTCCGAGGCGCAGAGACGCCCCAATGCCGAGCCCGCAGCTGCTGGTCCTCTTCGGCAGCCAGACGGGCACGGCCCAGGATGTGTCGGAGAGGCTGGGCCGCGAAGCTCGGCGCCGGCATCTCCAGTGCCGGGTGCAGGCGCTGGACTCCTACCCGGTGGTGAGGGCTCCCTGGGCCTGGGTACGGAGACCGAGCGTGCCGGGGGCGCCGGCCCCCGGAGCCCTCGACCGCGGGGCGCCGCGTTTTGTCTGAGAGTGGAGGATGGAGGGGGCGGGAACGCTTGGGAATAGCAGCTCACCTTAGCATCTGGAGGAGGGGACGGGGAGGCTGAGAGGTAGGGGTAAGGCCGGGGCTCGCGGTGCCCCGAGTCCCTTTGCCCTGACACCCTGAACGAAGTAGAGGGGCCAGGCTGCGGGACGGGTGCCTGGTCTGTACAGCCTGCGCTCTTACACCTGTGTTTTTTTGTTGAGGCGAACCTGATTAATGAGCCCCTGGTGATATTTGTTTGTGCGACCACAGGCCAAGGAGATCCCCCTGACAACATGAAGGTAAGGCCGACCTGAAGTGGCTCCCTGTACTCAGGGGCTTAGACCCCAGCCCTGGCCCCTCACCCCGTTTTCATCGCCTGGTGGTTCTGAGAAGCACAATGAATACCTGCCCGTTTCCATGGTGTCCGGTAGCCGTGCGTTTGAGAGGACATTTTTGGGTGGGGCCAGGAGTTCTGGTTATCCTCCTCAATAAACTCTTCACAGGTCACCATTTTAACCTTTTGCGTTTTTCCAGGGTTATGTAGGAAACTGGGTCTTCTGTGTGTTTCAAAATTGTTTGACCAGGGAGCATTCTTCAATCCTTTGACTGTCTCTTGGGCACACATTTTATTTCAAGCATGATCTAGTGCCAGGGGTCCAGTGCGTTGAAGCCGGTAGCCACAGCTCCACCCTCAAGGAACCAGCCACAAGGAGAAGCAGCAGGGGTAGCAGGCAGCCACAGGGCGGGAACCCACGCTGCAGGGGGAGGTGCCAGGTGTTGTAGGAGCATTAACCCGGGGACTCGGGGACAGCTTTCTGGCAGACAGGAGTGCAGGCTGAGTCTGAAGGGTACGTGGGGGCAGCTCAGCCCCAGCAGAGAGGGAGCGGCCTGTGCGAGGGAGGACAGCCCAGCCTCGGGGAAGATCGAAAAGCAGCTCAGAAGGACTGAGCCAAGGAGTGTCTTGGGGAGGCGGGGGACGAGGTGGGAAGCAAGGCCTGGTCACCACAGGGAGACAGTCACATTCAGGTCCTGGCAAGACCACCACCGGTCTACAGGAGGACAAGGACCGCACTGAGGCGCACAGTGCGGGCAAGACGCCAGAAGTGGGTGCGTTTCACAGACGCTGCGGTAGGCGCTGCAGGACGCGGAATCAAGCGGATCTCGGAGATGAGGAAGGAGGTGGGACTGAGGCAAGGGTTCAGGCTCCAGTACCAGGAAGAAGGGTGGCCGCTTGCGCAGAGATACACTAGCGAGGGCCCGGTGCAGGGCAGCCACCCAGGTGTAGATGCAAGGTGCGTCTGGAGCCCCAACGAGGATCCAGGACAATGGGGGGCGGGAGGGTAGATGTTGGGGAGGCCAAAATATGAAGCCTGAGAAAAGAATGCCACCCTCCCCTGGACTGACTGTGGGGGGGGGGCAGGGAGGTGGCTCCAGCAGCAAGAGAGGGAGCATACCACGTCCATGCTCAAGGGCAGGGAAGTGGCTGTTTCGAGAGGAAGGTCTCCCTACTCAGAGCTGCGTGGCAGGGAGATAAGGCCTGAGGGGCATCGATGGAGCTTATCAGTGCAGGGACCAGTGTCCTGGGGGAGAGCATTTTCCGAGGCTCTCGGAGACAGAAGCAGGTTAACGGGGTCACAGGTGGTTAACGAGCGAGGGCAGGAGGGAGTCTACGGGAAAGAACTCAGAGAGGCTTCTGTTGTGGATGGGGCTGAGGCGCTAAACAGAAGGTGCCCGTAAGAAAGGAGCACCTCAGGCCAGCTTCAATGCTGGGGGTGAGGATGGGACCGAAGAACAGGGTCGGAGTGGAGCGATGAGGGAGACCTGGGGGCAGGACCCCAGCACGGGGTCTCCTCAGGAGAAGAAGGCAGGTCGGAGGCGACCAAAGGCCGGAGGTGGCAGGTGGGTGTGAGAAGTACAAGCGGCAGGCAGGCGGGTTGAAGACCATCTGTGGCTGGGCTGGGCTATCAGGGTGGAGGTGCAGGTTCAGGGTCAGAAGCCAGAGGCACAAAGGTGGTGGCGAGCACACTGGGGTGAGGGTGGGTGCAGGAGGGCAGAGGGCAGGGCTGGGCACCCGCAGAGGTGGTCACGAGGGGGCCTCCCCCACCACAGCAGGGTCTGGAGGCCTAGGGACACAGAGGCAGGGGCTCGGCGCCTGCTGCACAGCAAACTCCACGAGCAGCCGTGTGCCCAACAGGAAGACCCTGGCTTCCCTGTCTCAGCCCTGAGAACCTTCTGGCCAGGTGTACACCCCCAGGCAGCAGCAGCCAGGGGAGCGCTTGGGAACCCGGTGACTGCAGTGGGTGGCCGGGCAGCCAGGCCCCTGCCCTGTCTCCCGGCCACAAAGCCCATAGGGAGATGGGCCCAAACTCATGCCTTCCTGTGCTTCTGGAAAACAGACGGAGCACCGGGAGCCAGCAGACTCCGTGGGGAAGGCCTGGAGAGGGTCGGGCCAGGAGCAGCAGCACAGGGCAGTCGGGCGCGGCCTGCAAAGGGACGGACCTCAGCCCCCGGGGCCAGCCCTGGTGACCCACAGACCCGCTTTGAAGTGATACCAGGGGAATTTGAGGACATGGGCAGTTGAGAAAGTCTTCCAGGAAGTGTAACAAAAAACAAGCTAGAAACAAGGAAGAATACATTAAAACTCCAAGGTCGTTCAGCAGCCGCAGAATGAGGAGCGTAGGGAGGAAGTTGTCCTGGAAAGTACAGAGAGCCTCCCACGTGCCCGGGAAGGGGCCACCGGAAATGCGAAGCCCCCCAGCCAACTCGTCCGTCCTCGCGGGTCTCAGCTGGGAGGGGGCGGGCACAGCAGGGCTGAGGACCTCCAGCCCCTCAGCGTGACCACCCCTCTGGGCCAGCTCACGGCAGAGCCGCGGGTTCTCAGGGACGCGGCTGCCATCTAAGCGCCCCAGCCGGCAGTCCAGGTGCAGAGCTGCGTCATGAGCAGTCCATCTTCCCTGGGTCCTTCTCGGAGGGCGCCCCGGGGAAAATCCTTTGCGGGCTTCCGGAAACCAAGGTCTCAGGAGGCTGAGCAGGCGTGGTCCCCAGGCGTTGGGTGGTGGTCCATGCAGCAAAGTCCTTGGGAAGGCCAGGGGGTGGTCCAGGGCTGACAGGGCCAGGGTCCATGCACCCTGGTGGCCTCCGTTGGGCGAGGCGTGAAATGAGGGGGGAGGGGCGCAGGTCAGCCCCAGGGGCCGGGAAGTTGTGCTTTAGAAGCACCTCTAGCGGCCTGGCCTGGGGGTCCTTCGGCCAGCATGCAGCCAGCCACCGTGGCTCGGGGCCCAGGGGAGGGGCTCCCGAGGGGAGAAGGTGGGGACACGCTCAGCCCAGAGCTGCTGCCCAGCCCCAGCCCTCCCTGGGGCCGAGGGCGGAGGGGCTCTAGGGACATGGGGCTCTCGGTGTGAAGAAAAGAGGAGCCTTCCAGGGGACCCCAGTCGGGGCAAGCCCTTCCATCAGCCTGGGGAGAGGTGGGGGGCGAGGGCAGTGCCCGCCCCACGAGGACCTGGCAGTCTTGTCTTCCGGCCTCACCGGCCCGCGCCCCAGGGAGAAGCCCAGAGCCCTCTGCCTGGGGCAGGGACGGAGCCCCACACCTTAGGGCGCTGGCTCTGGGGCAGCGTTCTCATGGTTTTCTGCCTCCCCCACACTTCTTGCCCTTGTAATAAAATAAAATGCGGTCTTGCTTTAATATCACCTAAGGCCCAGGACACAGCCCTCCCGCCTGCCCGAGGCCCTCAGGGCCCGGAGTAGGGCTGCAAACCCAGTTTCTTCTGGCCGTAGAGCTTCTGGAGGTTCATATTCCGGAAGAACCTGCCATCAACCTCCCTCTGCCAGATGGACTTTGCCGTCCTGGGCCTTGGGGACTCCTCTTATGCCAAGTGAGTAGGGGCAGGCCAGGCTGCTGGCCAGGGGCACTGTCCTCGGAGTTGAGTGCAAGGCGGCGGGGGACAGGTGACCCGGCCTCCAGGACCCCCAGCAGACTCTGGGCCGGGGAGCTCCCCAAGGCTACCGCATCCCTCTGTGCACCGTCACCGCCTCTGATTTTTTTTTGGCATCCCCACAACACGTCTTCGCCCTAGGCGAAGGGGTGCTACTTTGGGTTACTTCCCAGGTGAATCCATAGCGTCAGGGCACAGGACTTGTTGCCCACAGGCCTGCCCCCTGCCCTGTGCGGCCCCCAGCTGGGCGGCCACAGCAGCCTCCCTCTCCACACAGGTTCAACTTTGTGGCCAAGAAGCTGCACCGCCGGCTGCTGCAGCTCGGGGGCACCGCCCTCCTGCCCATGTGCCTGGGCGATGACCAGCATGAGCTGGGGTGAGTGTGGGCAGGGCACCTCCCGTGGGCCGGCTGTGGGCAGGGTTCCTTCAGCGTGCCCCTGTGCCCTCCCCGCAGGCCCGACGCCGCCATCGACCCCTGGCTGCACAACCTGTGGGAGAAGGTGCTGGGCCTGCACCCCATGCCTCTCGGCCTCAGCGTGATCCCCCCTGGAGTCCCGTGAGTGTGGGCCTCGTAGCTTCAGCACCCACGGGTGCAGCGGATGAGCCTGGCCACCGGGCCCGCTGTGCCCCAGGCCTGCTGCCGGTCTGATGAGCACTTGCCCCTCCGCAGCTTGCCGTCCAAGTTCACCCTGCAGTTCCTTCAGGAGGCCCCCAGGCCGTGCTCTGCAGAGCAGCATGTGGCCGGGACGGACCCTCTGAGTCCCCCTTCTGAGCTGCAGCCCTTCCTGGCTCCCATGGTCACCAACCAGAGGGTCACTGGCCCCTCCCACTTCCAGGATGTTCGTCTCATCGAGTTCGACATTGCAGGCTCGGGGATCAGGTGAGAAGGGCTTGAGACACCAAGCAGACGGCGCAGTCCGACCCGGGGACCTTGGAGGGCACGGCCACGGCAGCGGGGCCCTGCCCCGAAGCCAAAGCAGGCAGTCGGCAGGGCGCAGCGCAGGCCCCAGCCCTCCCTGGACACTGGCTCGGTCCTCTGCGGTGCCCTCGAGCCCCAGCGTCCTTCCACGCCTGCCATGGCTTTCCCATCCAGCTTTGTGGCCGGCGACGTGGTACTGATCCAGCCCGAGAACACGGTCAGACACGTCCAGCACTTCTGCCAGGTGCTGGGCCTGGACCCCGACCAGTGCTTCACGCTGCAGCCTCGGGAGCCAGGTGAGCCTCAGTCCTGGCCTCCACCCCCACTCCCCACCGTCCCCTGAGTCCCTGGCTCCCCACAGTCTCCTGCTCCCCGCTGCAGATTCCCCCCTCCCTGAGAGACTGCCCCAGCCCTGCTCCATGCGGCACCTCGTGTCCAAGTACCTGGACATCGCCAGTGTGCCGCGACGCTCCTTCTTCGAGCTCCTGGCCTGCCTGTCCCCCCACGAGTTGGAGCGGGAGAAGCTGCTGGAGTTCAGCTCCGCCGCGGGCCAGGAAGCCCTGCATCAGTACTGTAGCCAGCCCCGCAGGACCACCCTGGAGGTGGGGACCGGTGGGTGACGGGGTGCCTTGGCCGAGCCACCGGTGGCCCCGCTGGCTGCGGCCCTCCTGAGGCTGTGTCTGTGCAGGTGCTGTCTGATTTCCCGCACACGGCGGCAGCCATCCCCCCAGACTACCTGCTGGACCTCATCCCCCCGATCCGGCCGCGTGCCTTCTCCATTGCCTCCTCTCTGCTGGTGAGGGTCCGCTCGGGCTGGGGTGCGGGCCAGCAGCCACCCGGGCAGGTGCCCACCGCCCCGTCCCCCAGGCTGGCCCCACGAGGCTGCCAGTCCCCTTGGCAGCAGGCGCCCACTGTCCCGTCCCCCAGGCTCGCCCTGCGAGGCTGCAGATCCTCGTGGCTGTGGTGCGGTACCAGACTCGCCTCAGGGAGCCCCGCCGGGGCCTCTGCTCCTCCTGGCTGGCATCTCTGGACCCTGGGCAAGGTGACCCCTGCTCCCTGGAGGGCCGGCCTGGGTTTGGGCCCTGGTCCTTCAGGCTCTTCACGCCACCTCCCTCCTGCGACAGGCCCTGTCCGAGTGCCTCTGTGGGTGCGGCCCGGGGGCCTCGCCTTCCCGCAGACAGCAGACACACCTGTGATAATGGTGGGGCCCGGCACTGGCGTGGCGCCTTTCCGAGCAGCCATCCAGGAGCGAGTGGCCCAGGGCCAGAGGGGTGAGTGAACAGGGTGCCCAGGAGGGTGGGGGCTGGGTGGGCCGGGCTGAGTCTGAGGGCAGGTCCAAGCTCGAGGCCCCTGCCCTCCCCAGGGAACCTCTTGTTCTTCGGCTGCCGCCGGCGGGACCAGGACTTCTACTGGGAGGCCGAGTGGACGGAGCTGGAGAAGAGAGGCTGTCTGACCCTGGTCACGGCCTTCTCCCGGGAGCAGGTGGGCATGTGCAGAGGGCGGGGCTGGGGGCGGGGCTGGGGCCCGGACTCACGCAGCCCGCCCTGCAGGAGCAGAAGGTGTACGTGCAGCACAGGCTGCGCGCACACGGGCCGCTGGTGTGGGAGCTGCTGGACCGCCGGGGCGCCTGCTTCTACCTGGCAGGGTGAGCCAGGGCACGGAGCGGTGAGGGCGTGGCGAGGGGGCACCTGCCTGCAGGGGGCCTGGGCTGCGCTGAGCCCCGTCTGGCTTGTCCCTCCAGCAACGCCAAGTACATGCCAGCAGACGTGTCCGAAGCCCTGATGTCCATCTTCCAGGAGGAGGGCGGGCTCTCGGGTCCTGACGCAGCCGCCTACCTGGCCCAGCTGCAGCACACGCTGCGCTTCCAGACAGAGACATGGGCCTGAGGAGCCTCCTGCCACTGCCGGCCACAGCCTGCTGCCCTGTCGGACTCAGCCAGTGGGGGGGGAGGCCATCTCCCCTGCATAGCAGCACGCCACTGGGGCCCCCTCCTCAGCCCCAGCCCCACCGCCGCCATGACCTCTGGCTCCATCTGGCCTTTCCTCACTGGCCCCATCTCGGGTCCTGCTTGAGGTGGTGACCCGGGAAGGCACCGGCAGCCCAATGTGCCTCAGGGAGCTTCCCTAATGACCAGCTTCCAGTGTAGGGATCCGTGGTGCAGGATCCCTGGCAGAGCCAAGTGCCCCCCTCTGCCCTGGGCAACAGTGGGTCCCCACTCATCCTCTGCCACTCCAGCCACCAAGCATCCCCGGGGCCCCTCAGGGCTCCGGTGAAGGGAGCGAGGCTGTGGCTGGCACACGCCACCCTCACCTGGTTCCAGGGAGTCTTGGCAATAAACGGCTGGTGCAGGGCAGCTGCTCCTGGCCTTTCCTCCTCCCGCTGTCCTGGCGCCTTGGGGCAGCGGGCCTGCAGCTCCGCAGGGTGGCAGGGGCACTGGGGCCTCGGGGCAGCGGGCCTACGGCTCCGCAGGTGGTGGGGGCATGGCACCATTGCTCAGTCACCGTGTCTGCAGCACTTTGGTGTCTGGTTCTTACGTGATGGGGGCCCACGGTTTGCCCGCCTTGAACAAGCTCTGTGGGTGGGGGGTGATCTAGGAAGGGCCCCACGAAGGAGGAAGGTGGGGAGTCACCCAGCCAAGCTGATGTGGGCCATCCCTTCAGCCTGGGAGCAGGACCCAAGGCCACAGAGGAAGGGGGTGTGGCCTGAGAGGGGGCGGGGGGGAGGGAGGGGCCAGTCTTACTCTTCCTGGGATGGGCCTTCCCTGCTGCTCGGATTCCTGGATTCCTGTCGGAGCAGTTGCGCCGGCTGGCCTGCCCACACTACAGTGGCCTGGAACCCATTTGCCTAGGTCAGTAGCTGACACGGGGCAACCGTGGCGGCAGCCAGGCTTGGGTGGACCAGTGGGGACAGCAGGGGAGGGCCTGGAGCAGGGAGCTGGCGCAGCTGAGGCCTCAGGGACGTTTACCTTCATTAGGGTTGTGGAGCCTGACGAGGTGGCGGTGGCGGCTGCAAGGTCAGTGCCAGACCCTGCCCCGGCCCCAGAGGCCACGGTGACCTTCATAGCCCTTCATCCCACTGCCACCCTGGGGTCCTGCCCCACAAACCCTAACTCCTGCCCCAGATCCCCTACTTGTGGCCCCACAGACCTCAGCTGTGGGTTCCCTGGCCCACCTTCAGCCTCCCCGGGCCCACTGGCCCAAGGGCTGGCAGAGGAAAGGTTAGACAGTCAGGCCCTTGGGACTCCCCAGGATGCCAGGACTCTGGACTGTGAGCCCCTGCTGGGGGCCACAGCTGCAGCTGGCCCTTGGGCTGGGCCCATAGGGTGGGAGGAAGAGGAGTGCCCCATCTGCACAGAGCCCTATGGGCCTGGGGAGCACCGCCTGGCCCTGCTGAACTGCGGCCACGGCCTGTGCTCTGGCTGCCTGCACCAGCTGCTGGACACAGCCCCCAGCACCGACCTGGGCGGGGCGCGCTGCCCGCTGTGCCGCCAAAAGTCGCCCATGCCCGAGTGGGAGATCTGCCAGCTGCAGGAGGAGCTGCTGCGAGCAGATGGGCCCCCACGGCCCCCAAGCCCCGTGCCCCCTCCGCTCCCCGCCCGGGGCCCGGGGCCCTGGGCCTCCCTGGAACACCGCTACCGGCTGCGCTTCCTGTCAGGGCCCGTGGGCAGCCGGGGCTGCCTGCCATTCCTGCCCTGCCCACCCTGCCTGGGCGCCTGGCTCTGGGCCCTGCGGGACCGGGGGCCCTGCGCCCGCCGCCTGGCACTGCTGGGCCTGCTGGCCCTCGAGCTGCTGGGCCTGCTGCTCATCTTCACGCCACTCATGCTGCTGGGGCTACTCTTCGCGCTGCTGGGCCGCTCTGGCCCCTGAGCAGGGCTGCCGCATCGGTACCGGAAGCGAGCCTCAGGCTGGCCGCGCCTGGAAGTGTTGGCGCTGTGGGGCCCGACCCTGAGGAGCTTCTCGCCCCGAGGCCTGACAACCAGGCCGGAAATTCCAAGGTCAACCAGGTGTTGAGCCTTCAGTCAAGACCCAAGACTGGGCCCAGGGCCACGCGGGAGCCTGTGTTCAGTTCCTGGCCCGGCCAGGGACCCCCAACCGCCCTGCTGCTCCGGCAGTGACTGGCACTACCTGAGGACGGCACCGACCGAGATTGCGGCCCAGGCCCTGTGCACCCAACACAGGGCTCTCCCCACCCCTCCTGTGGGGGCACGAGAGAGGCACAGGGGACACACACTTGCAGGGGCCAAGCCCTTGGAGAGGGTGGGGCCCTGGGCTGGGCTGCGGCCCTCCCCCACCCCCTGCTGCCCGTGTCCCCCATAAGGGCCAATGTGTATGCCCTGAAGGTCAGGGCAGCTGAGGGGACAGGTTCTTGCTGTGCAAACTCAGCCCACAAAGGGCCTCTTTCCCGGCCAGAGCATGGCCCAAGGGGGCATCGTGAGTGACTGGGGGCCTGGCGGACGCCCCTGAGCTCCAAAGAACAAGGGCCCAGCGAGGGCTTGAGCTGGAGTGTTGAGCTGCAGCTGCTGATGGCCTGCAGCCTCCCACCTTCAAGGCCCCGGAGCCCTCACGGGAAGGACAGAATGTGGGCGCAGCACCTCCTCATGGGCTTGTCGGTGACGCCACACACAGGGCCTGCCCAGGAAACGGCTCCCAGGAAACAGTAACAGCCGCCGTAAACACGGCTGCCCCGCAGCCGGCCTCACCTTCACCCTTTGTCTCCATCCCGGCAGCCCTGCCCCACACCCCTGCCGAGCTTCCTTCTCCCAGTCCAGGTCATCCGACTGCCAGAGCCATGGCTCCCGGGTCCTTGTACTGTACCACAACCGTGGCCAGCCACTTCCTGACTCTGGCTCAGACTGGCCCAAAGGTCGTTCCCATACAGTCTCAGAGGGTCAGCTGTTTACCAGGAGGCACGCAGACCGGGCTGCCCACCCCCCCCCCCCATGGCCACATTCAGGGGCTAGTGCACACAGAACTACTCCTGGCCCAGCTGAGCCCACTCTGCACACCTGCCCATGCATACAGGCCAGCACACGCAGGCGGCTGGCTCTGCCCAGCTGTTGGGGGTGGGGTGGTGAACACACAGCAGGGGCCATCCGTCCTGAGTGGCAGGCTCAGCCCAGCCTGGCCGGCAAGCAGAGGGGCCAATGCCACTCAGTGCCGGGCCCAGCACGGGCGGCCCCGCCGGGGCTGTTGCCGTTGCCCACCCTGGCTCAGGGTGCAGGCCACTGCAGTGGGCTTCAGTCCAGAGACAAGCTGCAAACTTTGGCGGAGTTTTAATGGCAAAGTTGGCTGCATCGAGAATGCCACACAGGTGGGGGCCAGAAGCGGTGACAGGTGAGGGGTCAGAGGGGGGCATGGCAGGACTGGACCCCTGAAGCAGCAGCGCGAGGACCAGCGAGCGGAGGCGCACGGCGGCGGGCAGGCGGGCACTACATGATGGAGCAGGCTGACAGCGGGTTCCGCACGTGGCAGGTGCAGGCGGCCCCGCAGTACTGCCGGAAGGTCTGGTAGCAGCTGCCCTCAGGCTCGCCCCCCCACTGGCCCCCGGACGGGGCGGTCAGCGCTTCAGGCGGCAGGCGGCTCAGGATGGACGTGTTGACGGCCAGCGCCGCCAGGCCGTAGTCGGTGAAGAGCACAGTCTCACGGCGGCAGGCGGGGCAGGAGATGAACTTGTACTTGGGGCAGGACTCGTAGAGGATCTGCAGGCACTGCTCACACACGGAGTGCAGGCAGGACAGCACCCGCGGCCGCCGCTGGGTGACGTTGTACGTGTGCCCGCAGGTCGGGCACTCCAGGGGCTCCCCCGCAGCCTGGGGTGCCACCGCGGGGGTGCCCGAGGCAGCGGGACCAGGCCGCGTCACGTACTGATTCACAATGACCCCGTCCACTGGTGCCACACGGGGGAAGCCCAGCTCTGCGGAGCTGCCTTTGCGGGGCCGCCGTGGCAAGGGTGGGGTGCGGGGCGCCCCTTCCAGGGCAGGCACGTCCCCTCCACATGCCTGGTTGACGATGATCTCTGTGTCTGAGGGCCAGGCGCGCTTGGGTGCCAGAGCCGGGGTGGGCCGGGGGGCAGGTGGGAAGCAGGGTGCGGCCGCCTGCAGCTCAGGGAACTTCTCAGGGTGGACAATCTTCATGGCCTCCATCTTGAGGATGACATGGGGGCCCTTCAGGCAGGACATGAGGAGGCCCGGCCAGCCACTGCCCGCGTCGGGCCCAGGGTCAGCCGGCATCCGGCTGTCTCCTGTCAGACTGGGTGTTAAGGTGGGAGGGGGCGTTGGGTGGGGCCGGGGGGGAGGAGCAGGGGCAGCATCCTGGTCCCGCCAGGCCTGGTGGGGACCCTGGCCACCCTGAGGACTCTTGGGGTTGACCAGTGAGAGCTGAGGGGACAGAGCCCCTCCTAGTGGCCACAGTGGCTTCTGTGGTCCAGTCCTGGGAGGAGGAGGAAGGGGCGGGGGAGGTGGAGGGAGGCAGGGGCAGGGGGGCGTGGGAGGCTGCCCTGAGCTGCAGGTCTGGCCCAGGGGCTCACCCAGGATCTCTGGCTGCTGAGGCTGGCGAGGGGGCTTTGGCGGGGCTCCCCCTGCAGCCGAGGTCAGCAGTCCCCGGGCTGGGACATCCGGGCAGGCAGGGGCTAGGTGGGCCCCATGACTCCAGGGCAGCGTGCCCAGGGAAGGCAGCTAGCCGGAGCCCTGGCTGCGGGTGGACCAGGGCGGACGGCTCGTCGGTGGCGGGAGCAGGGAAGAGGCCGGGACCAGGCCCGAGCTGCAGGTGAGAGACGGCGTGAGGGCAGCGCCCCGGCCCACCGTCACCCTCGCCCTTGTCCGGCACAAAAGACCGGACGCCCAACCTCTGACCCTGACCCTCGCTGGCCTCGGAACCCAGTCCCCGCCCCCAAGGCCCGACCCCTACCCGGGTGGGGAGGAGCGGCTTGTCCGGACCCCGAGGCCGTCCCGCCCCGCCCGCGCTCACCTGCCCCAGCCTGGCGTCCCCGAGCAGCGCGCCGCCGCCGCAGAGGTTGTCTCAAAGGCAGGCCCGGATGCGGCGCCCGCGCTTCGGCCCTGCGTCTCCGGTGGCTCCGGCGGCGACCTGGGGCGATGGCGCGGCCGCGGCGACTCCCGGGGGCGCGGGACGCGGGGCGCGGGCTCGGTGCGGCGCGGCGGCGGCAGGTGCGTACGAAGCGTGGCGCGCTCTGCGGCGGAGGCGCGGGGACCGCAGTGCGCGCGGCGCCCGCCCGCGCCTGCAGCGCCACCCCCCGTCTGGGGACCCGCGCGGGGTCCGTGGGGCGGGGCCAGTCTCTCCACCGCCCCTCAATCCGCAGAGGGCCCGGCGCCCGCTCCGACTGTCGCCCATCGCCCGCGGACCGCGTGCGGGTGATCACTCCCGCGTCGCCCCTCCCCCCCCAACGTCCCCGCCTGGCTGACCCTGGTTCCTAGTCAAGTCCCCCACCCCCAATTCTGGAAAGGAAATCTTTTCGCAGCCCGAAGCCTCACAGTGCTGGAGGGAGGGAAGGGGAGCCAAGATGTGGTCCCTGGAAAGCTGGTTCCCAGGGCTCCTCCTCGAGATTGCCAGTGCCTCCCCACCCCCCACCCCCCAGAATCAGGGTCTCTACTTGTCCTTCCCCTCAGTTCCCCGTGGGGATGCTCCGGACTTTTCCAGCTCACAGGGGCACCCAAGCTCTGCCCCGAGCTGGCAGGCTCAAGAAGGGCAACGTGTCCCTACGAGCAAGCATGTGTCAGAGGAGCGGACAGACGGACAGACGGGAGGTGGGAGAAGACTTTCGGGCGGTTGGACAGATGGGTGGAGTGAGGGGTATTTGGAAGGTCAGACAGCTGGACAGGCCAGTGCAGGGCAGCCCACGGAGGGCGCACACCTACCCAGGCTGAAGTGGCCCTTTCCTGCATCCCATCTGGTTCGCACGTGCCCGGCGGCCGCACAGCTGAGTGCTAAACTGGACCCCACCCAGGGGAGAAGCCCCATTCCTTTCTGTTTCCTCCTTGGGCCAGGCTTCCCTGTTCCCCTGGGATACACCCTCTGCCTGCAGGGCACCCGCACTTGACAGAGGACAGAGGACATGGTGGCAACTACAAGGCAGGGGGCCAGGGCTGAAGGGGCCCCCAGTGCCACCGTCCCCTGACCTGCTGTGGCCGCCACGCAGCATGCCTGCGGACTTGGAACCTACACTGGGCCCGCTTCTAACCCTGGGCCGTCCCACCCCTTCAGGCCATGCCCCCTCCACCCTGTGTGGGCCAGGCTGCCTGTGGTCCCCACGTCCTGCGCGGGGCAACGGAGCCCAGAGGGGTCAGTATTCCTGGTGAGGGAGCCCGGGGGCAAAACAGGCTGGAGGAGCGCCCCTGGCCCTTGGGGCCGACTTTGTGCCCTGTGTGACCTCGGCTAGTGTCTGGGCCCGCTTTGTGTCGTTCAGTTGGAGCAGTCGTGAGAGCTGCTGAAGTGAGAGGGGCAGTGAGGGCTGATGGTGCCATAGCATGAAGGGGGGCAGCTGAGGCCGCCTGGGCCACGGGGCACTCGGGAGCCCCACCTCTGCCCAGGGCCCCGCGCAGCCCCGCCAGTCACCCTCTGGGCGCGTGCATGGGGGCACCAGGCCCCGCCCCCGCCCCGAGGCCCCGCCCCCACGACGAGGCCCCGCCCCGTGAACGCCCCCGCGTCCAGCCCGCCGAAGGCCACTCCTCGCGAGCTCCGTGGTTCAGAGCTGGGGCGGCCCAAGCCCGGTTCTAGGCGGTCCGAGGCCAGCAGACCCCGAGCCGGGTCTTTTAGGAAACCCTCGAGCGTGGAGGCTTATGGGGAATAAAGTTCCCACAGGCCGCCTCGGCTTGTTCCGCGTTTGCGTTAGATCCGCCTCTCCGCGAGGGGCGGGGTCTGCAGGGACGGTGGGCGGGGTTTACGGCGCCTGCGCAGAAGGCCCCCGTCGTCGGCCTTCAAAATTCGAGGCCCACTTCCCCGCCCGTCCCCCATTGGTTGGCGCATCGGTAGAACTCGTGTCCGGACCGGTCCGACCGGACCCACGCATGCCACCCGGATGACCCTGGCTCTGAACCACGTCTGATTTGATCTCGCCCTTCCTGTGGGGTTCCCCGGGGCACCAATGACTGGGGGTGCCAGTCCCTGCCGCACCAGGTCGCCCCAGGGGGAGCTCACGAGTGCCAGTGTTTACAAGGTTTACATCCATTGTCACCCGCACACCCAGCCGCCCTGTGTGGCAGGTGCTAAGTGCCACCTTACAGACGACGGTGGGAGCCGATGCCAGGGCCAGGGATGGGCACGCGGGGGGCGGGGGAGACTCCTGGCCGCGGGAGCCCAGGCAGCGGAGGGAGGTGGGTTTCGGAAATGAGCGAGAAGTGTCACTTGTGTAGGACGCGCGTGTTGCCAGTTGAAAGATGAGTACGTTTTAATCAGCAAAAGTGTGTAAACCAATTTCTCATCAGTTACAAACAAAAATTGCCCTGGCTGGTGTGGCTCAGTGGGTTGGGCGTGCACCCACAAACTGAAAGGTCGCTGGTTCGATTCCCAGTCGGGGCACATGCCTGGGTTCTGGGCCAGGTCCTCAGCTGGAAGCATTCGAGAGGCAACCGATTGCTGTTTCTCTCCCTCCCCTCCCCTCTCCTCTCTCTAAAAATAAATAAATAAAATCTTTTTTTAAATAAACAAAAAACAAAAGGTAACCCTCTGAGTGGTCTGTGCTCTCAAACAGCTCTGTCCCTGTCTGCCGGGCAGGGGCCATGGTCCCAGTGAGGACTCTGCCCTCTGCCATGAAGCAGGGGCTCTGAGGCCTGTGGGTGATGGTGGGAGTCCCCAGACCCCTGGAGGCTAAGATCTGAGGGCCTGACCCCAGGCTCCCTGCAGCCCTGCCCTCTTCCGTGCACCCAGGGCATGCCTGGAATGTGTCCAGGCTGAGTCACCCAGGCTGGCAGTGCCCCTCAGAGCCGGGCCATGGCCACCGCCCACCTCAGAAGAAAGGGTGGGTAGCGGCTGTGAGGGAGGAGCTAAGCCTCTGGGATCCTGGGAACCCCATTTTTGGGTCCTGCCCATGGCCCCACCCCTCCCGGGGAGGGAAAAGGCTGCCGCCAGTCGCTCTGCTCACAGGCACTGGGACGTGGCCTGGAGGACGACAGCACAGAAGACCATCGCCGCTTCAGGTGGGTCCCGGGCCCTCCCTGCACTGGGGCTCCCCTGCAGGACCAGCCCAGCTGTGTCTCCAGACCCCCCCCCATGCCCAGCTCCATTCAGGGCACCACCACTCAGGGAAGGAAGAGTCCCCTGGGGGGGCGGCTGGGAGCCTGGTCCTCACTGTCCCTCACAGCCGGCCCCCACTGGCGCAGGCCTGGCTTTTCCTGGGTGGTCACTTTCCGGGGCTGTGGCCATTCCCCTCCGCGGAGCCAATAGTTTCCTCTGCCCACCCCTGCCAGGCAGGCCATGGACCCCCACGAGATGGTTGTCAAGAACCCGTACACCCACATCAGCATCCCCCGGGCCCACCTTCGGCCTGACCTGGAGCGGCAGCTGGAGGCGGCTCCCTCCTCGGTGGAGCTGCAGCCTCTGCCTGTGGGTCCCTGCACCCTGGAGCCCACCCGCCTCCTGCATCCCATCGAGGAGACCCCGGGGCCCAAGGGGGCCAAGGGGGCCAAGGGGGCCAAGGGCGCTAAGGGGGCCGCCTTCGTCAAGGGCCAGCAGGCCTGGCAGCAGCCTGGCAACCCCTACTGCTATGGGCAGCGCCCCGCAGGACTGACCTACACGGGCCTGCCGCCCATCGGGCGCGGCGATGACATCGCCCATCACTGCTGGTGTTGTCCCTGCTGCTCCTGCTGCCACTGCCCTCGGTTCTGCCGCTGCCACAGCTGCTGCTGCGTTGTCTCCTAGCCCGGCCGCTGCGGGGCTGTGGGCCTGCCCAGGACGCCCCCACATCGCAGGCCCGAACTCCGTTCAAGCAGCCACAGCTGTGGGGACGTGTGGGGCAGCCGCCGGGCCGCTGTCATGGGTGTTGGTCACTTCACCCTAGACAGGGACATCTGTGTGCCACGGAGGCCAACAGCTCAGCTCAGACCCCTGGAAAAGGAGCCCTAGGTGCTGGCCGTGGTGGCAGCCCAGGGACAGCCTTAACCCCCCCCCCCCCCGACGCCCTCCCTCAGGGCCAGGGCCCAGAAATAAAGCAGAGTGAGCTTTCTTCAAGCGACTCCTTTCCGGGGGCGGGGGGGGGGCCTGGGCTGGACGACACTACAGGCCCCCAGCCTCCGTGAGATATTTGGGGGCAGGTGGTGGTGGGACCGGGGCTGGCAGGTTTCTGGGAGTGGGAGCCCAGGTGGCCGGACCGAGCCCTGTTCACCACCGTGAGTCATCCCCCTGCCTCAGCTGGGACGTTCTTCTGGCTTCTGGGACATTCTTCCCAGGAAACAGCCAGTTCCTGGGCATCTGCTCTGGGGTGCCAGGCCGTGCTGTTTGGCCCTGTCCAGCTCCCAGGGCCTGGGCCTCCCGGAGGAGGTGCGCTGCAAAGGTGCTGGGGGGAGGGGGCGGGAGCCCCCAGAGCACCTGTCTCCCTCCCCCCCCGCCCCCCCCCCCCCGCACCGTGTGCAGGAAGGAGGACGTGCGGGAAGCTCAGCTGCTGGGCGCGGGGTTGCCTCACTGCTGGGGTGAGGCCGGGATGCCGGGGCGAGGAGTCAGCGGAGGCCCGTGCTGGGCACCCTGACGTTTCCGGGGCTGGGCAGAGATGGCTCAAGGAGGAGGAGGAGGTGGAGCTGGCCTCGCAGGACAGACAGGTCCTGGAGCTGGTCCTCCCCTGACCCACGGTGACTGGCCGCACGGCAGGACTGGTCTCTGGGCGTGGACAGGCATGTCATTGGCCTGACTGTGCGGATCCCTGGGTGTGGCCAGTCCCCACCAGAAGATGCCCCCCGCCCAGGCCGGCCAGTCCAAGAGGCTGCTGGTGGACTAGGGCAGCGATGGGTGTACAGACGGGCCCCTCTGGCCTTTGACTTCCTCCCAGCCAGCTGGAGAGGGCCCTGGGGGTCCTGACCCTGTCCCAACCCTTCTCCACACACCCCACACTGCTATGCCTGTGTCCCCGTCACTGGGCAGGCCTTGGAAGGAAGTGGCTCTGGATAGGAGTGTCCAGGGCTGCCCACGGTGTCATGCACCTCAGAGAGCTTCTGGTGGCCCAAGAGACCCTGTGGGGACCTCTACACCTGTGTCTGACCACCTCCATGGGCCTTCTCGGGCTGGTCAGCACCCATGATGAAGGTGCGGGGGCCAAGCAACAAGGACTCTCACACTGGGACTGAGCTGGGGCACAGCAGGTCCCTCGGGGCTCTGAGCTAGTGGGGGTCCTGGCAGGCTTCCTGGAGGAGGTGATGCTTGATCTGAGAGGACAAACTGGCATCGCCCAGGATAGGACCAGAAAGCTTTTCTACCATGGAGGGGGAGTATGAGAGCAGGGAGACAGCAGGGAGCATGGGGTTGGAGCTGGAGCTGGGGGGGGGGCAGGCTGGGTGGGAGGAATGGGGAGGTGGGCCAGGAGCAGCGGCACAGCCGGGCCTGGGTCCAGGGTTAGTGGCGCCCGGTCTGGACACCGAGGGGGTGGGGGCAGGGCAGAGCGGAGGGGCGCCGGTGGATCTAGTTGCAAGTGCTTTGTGGCTGAAAGGGGAGCCCGCCCGCCTGCAGCCGCCACCTGCCTCCCTGCCGACTCCGGCTCGGCCAGTAACGTGAGCCCCAGGGAGGGAGCCGCAGGGTGCCCTGGGTCCCCCCACGCCCGGCCACCCTCTGGCTGGGCATAGCCACCCAGCAGAGCGGGTGCAGGTAAGAGAGGCCTGGGCTGGGCAGGCTGGGGTGGGTGGGGGCTTTCGGCAGTGCAGGTGGGCTGTGGAGAAGGATCACACAGCTGGCAGGATGCTGGCCCATGGGGACCCCGGCTGCACCCAAACCCTGGTAGGCACACAAGCCTGGCCTCCCGGCCACACTCCAGGTGCCAGGGCCCTGACCACCGAGGACAGCGGCAGAGGTGGGCGGGGCCCGCTGCAGCTCCCCACACCCCCTCTCCAGGATGCTGCAGCCGGAGGGTCTCCAGGCCTCCGAGGAGGGCACGGCCGCTGGGGTCCGGCGAAGCGACTGCGTCATCTGCTACTCAGCCTACGACCTCACGGGGCACTTGCCCCGCCGCCTGTACTGCGGCCACACCTTCTGCCAGGCGTGCGTGCGGCGCTTGGACACGCCAGCCCACGAACAGCGCTGGATCCCCTGCCCGCAGTGCCGCCAGAGCACGCCCACGCCGCGCGGAGGGGTGGCCATGCTGGACCTCGACCTGGCCGCCTTCCTGGCCATCAAGGCCGAGCGGGAGCCGCCTCGTGTGGAGCCCCGGCCCCCTGCGCCCCTCAAAGGGGGCACCACCATCACTCAGCAGCCGGCCACGCTCTGCCCCACCTTGGGGCCCCAGCCCCACTTCCCCCGGTCCAGGTGCTGCTGCTGGGGCTGCAGCGCCCTCTGCTGGGACCCCCTGGGCAGCCCCCAGGCCTGAGCTCCGGCTGTGGCAATTTTCACCTCCTACCTGCCTCGGCACCTCTGACGGAGGCTCAGCCCTCTGGAGCAGCCTGGGGACTGAGAGTCCTGGGGGCCGCCCCCCATGGACACCCCAGGTCGTGGCCTGAGGTCAGGGACAGTGGCCACAGTACTGTGAGACTCTGCAGGGACCAGTGGCCACCTGTCAAATCCGGCTGGGATTCCCAGGTCCCAAGCTAGCCTGTGCCCAGACTCCGGGCAGGGTCGCTGCGGTTGGACCCTTCCCTAAGCCCGCCCCAGGCCCGAGCTCTGCTCAGAGGACGGCACTTCAAAGGGTCTGGTGGCCAGTCCCTGGGGCCTGGCCGAGGCTGTTCGGGTCCTGCTGGAGCATGACCATCCCAACACCTGAGCTGGGTGTGAAGGGAGGGCCCCCTCTGCCAGGCAGCCCCGTGGAGTTCTTCTTCTCAACAAAGCTCACTGAGCCCCCGCTGCATGTCCGAAGCTGTTCCAGGAGGGTCCCTTGCAGGCGTGGAGTCACTGTTGTGACGAGTGCCCAAGGAGAGGGTCATCTCTTGGCCCAGGGAGGGTGGGGACCTGCGTGAGGTCCCGCAGCTCAGCAGGGCCACACACACGGGGCCCTTTCCCGGCCCTCGGCTTCCTTCTGACTCCCAGTGGCCACCACACGGGCCCTTCAGAGGGGTCACAGCAGGTGCTAGAGGCTGTGGGCATAGACACCCCGAAAGTGAGGCTGCATGTCCCCACCATCCCCACCTGGGAAGGTCACTCAGGATCCCGTGGGAGGGGCTGCTGGGCTGCCCTGGGTGGCGGGAGGCAGGAGAGGAAGGCGCAGGGAATTTCCTGAGGGGTCACTCAGAAACCCCCTCCTTCCCTGGGGCAAAGTCCCCCAGGCCCACAGGGACTGCTGGGCAGCAGTCACATGCTGTGCGGAGCCAGCAGGTCCCCCAGGGAGACCAGGCCTGAGGGGGGAGGAGCTGCCCTTCCTCCCAGCACCCTAGAAGCAGGAAGGGAGTGACCCCAAGAAGGGGCACCCTACAAGCCATGGGGCCAGCAGGGCGCAGCTGTGGAGAGAGCAGGGTGGGCCACGCCTCCTGGTGCAGGTGGGGTTGGGTGGAAGCCTGACACCCCCTACCATTGCAGGTCTCGACAAGCGGAGCCTGCGGGGGTGGGGGTCTCTTCCCAGCCCTGCCCAGCGGCCTCAGAGGCAGGCGCCCTCCCCACCCAGCTAGTGTGAAGGGCTTCTCTCCCAGCGTCGGCTGGGGTCAGGGTCGACCAGACCGAGATGAGGCCCGCAGAGCTCCGGGCAGACCTCCCACAGGACCCCAGGCTGACCGACCAGAGCCCCGGCATGCTGCCCTGTCCTGGGCGGGCCGTGCGCCACAGCACACAGGGTCACAGAGTGTCACAGACTGTCACACAGCCTCACACAGGCACCTGCTTGTGGACGCCCAGCGTGCCCTGCCACGCCCTCGTCCCGCACGGGGCTGGAGCTCCTGTCCTAGGGTGACGGTGGGACGCAGACAGGGCGGGTGCCTGGGCTCCGACGGGGGCCCCGGGGGCCGCGCGCCTGGGTGAACATTAACAGCACGCAGCACAGAGCCGGTCCCGTGTGCACCTGGCAGCTCTTTGACCTGCGGCTGCTCCTGCCCTGGGTCTCCTCCCCACAGGTGCCCCTCACTCCCCCACACAGGTAAGAGCTTGGAGCACCAGGGGAGAGCCCAGGGCCACCGCTGCCCTCCCAGGGCGAGAAGCAGGAGGGAGGGGTGACAGAGGGCCTCCCAGGACCAGGCCCTGGGGGCCGGGAGAGAGTGGGGCCAGAGGGCTAGATGGGGGCCCCCCAACACGGCAGGCTGAGGAGAGGAACCCAGAGGTCCAGCTGGGCGCCCAGGCTCCTTGGCTTGCCTCCGTCACAGGGGTGGGGCCCTGGTCGCGTGGAGATGGCACCGTTGGGTGTCAGAGGCTGAAGTCTGAGCGGTGGCTCGAATGGCACTGGGTAGACGAGGCCCCCGGGTTCCAGGCTCCCAGCCACTCTGAGCCGGCATCTCAGCACCCTACACCCTGGACCACCCACCGGGCCTGCTTCCAGCCAGGACCCTCGAGGAAGCTGGGCAGCCAGGGCCCCCTCAAGTCTGCCCCCTGAAACTGCACTGGGCTTGCCCGAGAGCTGCCTGAGGTCACTGAAGCCTCTGGGTGGAGGATGGGGGAGGTCACCAAGGTGGCAGGGGTGCGGAGGGCGGGCAGCTTCTACACTCTCAGGTTAGGGGTCTGGGGACTGGGCAGGGCAGGGGCAGGAGAAGGGTCTGACCTGCCCTTCCACCCACAGATCCGGGCTTGGGCCTGGGTCAGCCTCTGCCAGAAATCCATGCCAAATTCCCTGTCGGTGGCCATGTCAACCCTCCCACCCTGGACACGGTTGGCCTGGTGGACCAGAGTCCAGGAGATGCAGGTACCAGGAGCCCAGCCCTTGCCTGCCCCGCCCCCCCAACCCCCACTCTGGGCAGGCAGGGTGGGGGCTCAGGACAACCCCAGTCAAGGCCAGATGAACTGGCGCCCCCCACTTCCTGCTTCAGCCCTTCACCCCAAGCCCCTGTGCCATGGCCATCCCCCACCCCCTTCTGAACCCATCTCGGGGTGTCCAGGAAACAGGTCCCTGGCTCTTCTTGACCCTGACCCCTGCAGGGACCTCCAGATCTGCCCCTGTCTTGGAAGAGGGAACCATGGACCCCTGGGCCCTCCCTCAGCTGAAGGACACTGGCCAGTCCTGGAGAGGTGGGTCTGGAAGGTGCCAGAAAACTGGCCAGAGGGGCTCTGAGTCCCCAGAGTCTGAGCAGGCGAGGGTCCCTGGGCAGAAAGCAGGAAGGTGTCTCCCCCAATGGGGAGCCCTCCACGAAGACCACCCTCCGCTCTGCTGGGCTGCCTGCCCCTCCTCCCTCCTGCAGGCAGCTAGGCTCCTGGGAGGAGGGGGGGCTAGGAAGCCACGGGGGGTGGGGTGGGGGCGGGGCAGGCTGTGGAAAGCCCCGCCCTGTGCCCTCAGAGCTCGTTGTGGCCGGCAGACTGCTGCGTGGGCTCCGTGGCTTCCCCAAGGCCTGTGGGCTCCTGGGCGGTCTCTACCTCTTCATCTGCTTGCTGGACATCCTGAGCTCGGCTTTCCAGCTGCTGGGCGGTGAGTGGCCATCGGGGTGGCTGGGGTGGGTGGGCAGCCGGGCCTTCCTTCGCAGCCTCACTGCCCCTGTCCCGGGCACAGGCAAAGTGGCTGGAGACATCTTCAAGGACGACGTGGTACTGGCCAGTCCCGTGGCCGGACTGGTCATCGGGGTGCTGGCCACAGTGCTCGTGCAGAGCTCCAGCACGTCGTCCGCCATCGTGGTCAGCATGGTGGCCTCCCGGCGTCAGTGCCCCTCCTGTCCCGGGACGGTGGGGGAGGGCGGTGCGGGAGGCTGACACACCCCGCTGCCCCACAGTGCTGACCGTCCAGGCGACGGTGCCTGTCATCATGGGCACGTCCATCACCGGCACCCCGGTCTCTCTGGCGCAGTTGGGGCACCGGGCTGAGTTTCAGAGGTGAGTAGGGGGACGGGGCCGGGACCGCCCTCCACGGAGAGCCCAGGCCAAAGACCCCGCCCACCGCTCTGCTCTGCGGCACCGCAGGGCCTTTGGCGGCTCGGCTGCGTACAGCGTCTTCACCTGGCTCACGGTGCTGGTGCTGCGGCCGCTGGAGGGCGTCGTGGCGCCGCTGGAGAAACTCAGCACCCTGGTCCTGGGGGCCACCAGCGTGCAGGCCGGCGGGCGCGCGCCCGACATCCTCAAGGTGCTGACGGGGCGGCTCACACACCTCCTTGTGCAGGTGAGGCCGGTGGCTGCCCTTAGAGGCCCCCCGTGCCCGGAGGAGGAGGAGGATCTGGGCCCCGCAGTGGCCTGAGCTCCGGCCAAGCTCCTGAGAGCCCAGTACAGGGTCGCAACCCCTCTGTCCGCAGCTGGATGCGGACATGTTAGCCAGCAGCGCCGTAGGCAATGCCACCAACAGCAGCCTCGTTAATCGATGGTGTGGTGCCAGGGCAGACACGGTGAGGTGTCTCTGACCGCCGCGTGCCAACCTGCTGGATTTCTCTGAGCCTGCCCAGACCCCCGGGGAACAGCAGCGACTGTGGACTGGCCAACGCTGGCCCCTGCCCTGACAGGATCAGCTCAGCCACCGCGGAGCAGCTGCCCTGTGAGGCCCCACACCCCGCACCTGTTCCTGCCCGCCCCACAGGAGGGCTGCCACCCCACCACTTACCCCCCTGCCTTGCCACCAGGCTACCACCTGTTCGCAGGCACCGTGCTCACAGACCTGGCTGCGGGCTTCGTCCTGCTGGCTGGCTCCCTGCGCCTTCTGTGCACCTGCCTGGTCCTCATCGTCAAGCTGCTGAACTCCACGCTGCGCAGCCGGGCGGCCCAGGCTGTGAGGAACAGTCATCAACGCCGGTGCGTTTGGACGCAGGACAAAGGCTGGGGGTCCGGCTGGGGTGGGGAGGCTGGGCTGGGGGGTGACCCAGCTTCTTCCCCAGACTTCCCCTTCCCGGTTGGCTCAGTGGCTACCTGGCCGTCCTGGTGGGCACTGGCCTGACCTTCGTGCTCCAGAGCAGCAGCCAGTGTGCCACTCTGGGTGAGCCTGGTGGGCAGGCACCCAGCTGTGGGGTCTGGGGTGTGGGGCCTGGGCTCAGGGCCCCAGCTGACCTCCGGCTACCCCAGGGGTTGGGGTGATCAGCCTGGAACAGGCGTACCCCTCTTGCTGGGCTCCAACATCAGCACGACCGCCACAGCCCTGCTGGCTGCCCTGGCCAGCCCCTCCAACATGCTGCTCAGCGCCCTCCAGGTACTGCCCTCCCCAGTGCCCAGCCCCCAGCCCCCAGCCCCCTGCATCCAGGCAATGTGAGGCCTGTCCCGGCCTGGCCATAGGCTGAAGCTCTCCCGGGACCCACTTCCAGCTGCCTGCCCAGACCAGCTGCACCGTCTCCTTGGACCCAGGGATCCTGTGGCATCCTTGCTGCAGTCCTGGGTGCCCTCAGCACCTCTCTCCCTCTCCCTCCACCTCCTCACTCTGTGTGCCTGCCTGTGCTCCTTCCAGGCCTCCTGCCCCTGGGGGGCCTGGAGTGCCGCTCTTCTACCCCCTCCAGGGTACTGCCCCCCCACTGGTCACCTAAGCCCAGCAGGCCCCTGCCTGGACGACACGCCGTGCCCTTGCTGTGCCGGGCGACCCCTCCTCCAGGAAGCCACCCCTAGCCCCCAGCTCAGCACCCTGCACCCTGTCCCATCCAGTCCTGCTGACTCCAGGGGGTCCCCGGCCGCAGTTGAGCATCCCCTCAGCCACTGCTTCTGCCTGGGGGCCCAGACAGGTGCAGCCCCCCGAAGCCCAATCCTGCTGGGCTACTGCCCACAGGAAGAGAACAGCCCAGGCCCTTGCCAACCCCCAGCTGTCCACTCAGACCCTCCCAAGCAGGACTTTGCTGCACTCCCTGCCGGGACGCCCTGGCTGCTGTGCCCACCAGCACTGACTCCTCGGGTCCAGCAGCCCCTGGACAGGGCATGTTTCCTTCACTGGGCACTGCACCTCCCCCCCACAGGAGCCCTGCCCGAGCCCAGGGCTGAGGGCTGGGTGGCCAAGCCCACTGAGGGATGAGAAGGAGCCGCATCACTGGGCATGAGGCATGGGCAAGCTAAGCCAGCCCAGGGGGATGGGGGTGGGGTCACTGGATCCAGGCGCTTGCTTGTAGGCTATGCGGCCACCCCCGAAGTAGGGGGTGGTGCAGGAGCTGCACGCCCACACCTGGCCAGAACCTGCTCTCCTGGGTGGCCTGTGCCCGTGAGCAGCACCTACGGCGGGCTTTGGACTTCCTCCCCTTTCTGCCAGGGTGGCCAAGCAGCAACCTGGGAGACCCAAGGGGCCCCATGTCACAGGCCCTGTACACCCTCCCACCCTCATGCACTTCTTTAACTTGGCTGGCATCCTGCCGTTGTACGTAGTGCCGGTCCTGCGGCTGCCCATCCCGCTGGCCAAGCGCTTCGGAGACCTGACCGCCCGCTACCACTGGGTGGCGGTCGCCTACCTACTGCTCAGCTTCCTGCTGCTGCCCCTGGCCGCCTTCGGGCTCTCCCTGGCGGGGGACACCGTGCTGGCCGCCGTCGAGGGTGGGGGGGAGTTGGTCGCGCTGGTGCTCCCCGTCGTCCTGGTCAACGTCCTGCAGAGGCCTCGGCCAGCCTGGCTGCCCCGCCCCCTTCGGTCCTGGGCCTGGCTCCCCCTCGGGCTGCGCTCCCTGGAGCCCTGGGGCTGCCTGGTGAGCCGCTGCTGCCCGTCTCCCGCCGCCACCAGGGAGGTCCACTGATAAGAGAATCCCAAGATCCTGGCCTCCCAGCAGTTGTGAGAGGGGCACCCTCGCCCCACACTGAGCTCTGGGTTCCCTGGGGAATCTCAGCAGCGGCGGACTTCGGAGGCAGCCGGTTCTCCTTAGCAAGTAAATGAGGCAGTGACCCAGATGTGGGTGGTCTTTCCTCGCGGACAGGCCTTGCCTGGGGACCCCCGGCCCCCGCGCTGGGGTTGCAGCGGCGCCTTTGCTGCCCCTAGCGGACGCTCGGGGGCGCCAGCGAGCCCGCGTGGGAGCGGACCGCCCCGCAGGGGTGGACACACAGGGGACCCCCGCCCCGGGCTGGAATGGTTTCTCTCCGCGGCCGCCGGGGGCAGAAGGCACAAGCAGCGGTCGGGCGCATGGGGGCTTCCCGAAGTAGAAATCTGGAGTCCGGGGAGGCGGGACGCAGCTGGGCCTTTCACGGTGGGCACAGGCAGGGGCGCCGGTTCCCACGCCCCGCCGCCCGGAGGCCGCGCGCGAGGAGGCGGGCGCAGGCAGCCCTTCCGCCGCCCAGCTCCACTGTCGCGGGTCGGCCTGGAGGGCGCCACCCACCCGCGGTGCGGCCTCCCAGCCCGGTTGGCGTGTGGCGCAGTGAGAGGGGCACCGGGTGGCCCCGAGGCGCTTCGTCTACCCGATCACGGTTCTGCCTTTTTTCCTCTCCGGGCGGGGCGGGGCGCGGGGCTGCCCCCAGGGCCGGGAGGGCCGCTCAGCCTCGGAGACCTACCAGGAAGCGGGTGCTGCCCCACCCCCGGGCGCCGCCCGCACCTGGAGCCCGCGCGCTAGGGGAGCAAAGACCTCCCGCCAGGTGACGAAGCGCGAGGCTGAGCGCGGTCCCCCCACCGGGAGCTGGCACCTGCCCCTCCCCC
This sequence comes from Anoura caudifer, assembly GCA_004027475.1. Lineage (NCBI taxonomy): Eukaryota > Metazoa > Chordata > Mammalia > Chiroptera > Phyllostomidae > Anoura > Anoura caudifer. The sequence goes on along the minus strand of PVKU01003653.1, from coordinate 16,574 downwards.
GCGGTGGCGCGTTGGGTTTCCATCCAGGAAGGGTTGTCTGCCGCCAGCCGGTAACCAGACACCAGGGAAGAGGCTTGGGCCTCCTGCCCCCCCCAGCCCAGGGCTGCCCACCACCTCAGCCCTACCCCGCAGGCCACCACCCAGGAGAGAAAGCCTCAGTGGACCACGGCTCTCACCCACAACCTGCGCTGAGACGGGCCAGAGAGCCACCCCTGTCCGGACCTGGGGTGCCATGTGTTTCAGAGGCAGCTGCTGCCCTAGCCGGCACCTCAGCCCAGTCCAGGGATGATTCATTCCCCCATGGACTGGAGGGGTGGGAATGGTCAGGAAGGTTGGGGGTAGCTCAGGCCCATCCTTACTTGTGATCCAGTCCTTTTGTATCCCTCGGGTTCCTTCGGCCCTGTCCATGTCCGGTCCCCAAGGCCCTCTCCACCCCGCTCCCGTGTCCCACCCTCAGTCTCCTTAGGCACGCCCCTGTACCCCAGGTCCTCTGTCCCTCACCCCTCCTGTGCACTGCAGTCCCCTCCCCCCAATAAGCTCCTAGGCCTCCTGAGCCTGGATTCACCGGGTCCACCAAGGGAAGTAACCTCTGCTCTGTGAGCCATGAGGGGCCTGGTGGGAGTGAGGTCCCTAGGGCAGGCCTGCGCGCCCCAGCTCGGGTCCCCTCCGCTTCTGCCACCCCAGAACACGCCTTCCGGTCTGACATCAGCCTCACAGTTTCTCTGATGGGAACTGTGGGGAGGGGCTGGGAGGAGCTGGCCTGGCCAGTTCCCTGGGGAGACTGGGGAGGCAGTGAGAGGGCAGAAAGCACCCCGAGCACCTCTCCTTCCGGGGCGGGTGAGGCCGCCCACAAAGGCTGCCTGCCAGGTCCTTTGAGGCCAAATGACTGTCTGCCTGCTGCCCAGCTTGGAGGTAACACACCCTCCCGCGGGGACCATGGGCACCGGTGTAAACAAAGCCGTCCTTATGGATGCTGCCAACAGCTGCTGGCTGCACGGGAGGGCCAGGCGCCCAGCACTCCCACTGCCCTGCCTGGCTGTCCCTGCACCCGACCTGCCCCCCACCTGGCCACTGGCCCTCCCTGGGCCCACTGCTCCACATCGGGGGCAGGAAAGCCCTTGGCTGACGGTGGGGAGTGCAGGGCCTCCCTCACCCCACCTCCTGCAGCAGCAGCAGCCGCAGCCCTCAAGGGTCCTGCTGTCCTCCTCACCGGGGGCAATGGGCAGGGCAAAGTGGACCACCTGGTGCCACAGAGAACCTGGGGCTCACACCAGGGCAGGCGACACCGCCTCTATTTTGTTCCCCTCAAGTGGGGGTGCCATACTTAACCAGCAGCCCTGTGGGCACTGGGCACAGGGCGCAGGGGCCTTTTCCAGTGGGCGTCTCAGGCCACACAGCCTGTGGGGGAGGGTGTTGAGAGACACCTCCACGGGCAACCTTGGCAGGGCTCTGTGTACCTCCCTGGGGGGAAACCTGATCCATTCTCTCTGGACTACTTGTGGCAACTCTGCTACCAGGCCGAGGGGCCTCCCCAAGGCAATGCCAGGGCCTGGCCAAGGCTGCATGGGCAGCTAAGCTGGCCACTGTGCAGACCAAGGATGCCAGGTAGTGATCCAGGGCCCCCCACGGGCCAAGGCCTGTGGTCCACAGAAGCCAGGGCCACCTTCCCCGACGGCTTGTGGGGGACAGGGCCGGTCTCCTAAGCCCTGCTAGGCCTGCCCTGTACTTTGACACAGGGACTGTCACCCTGAGAGCCAGCTGCAGACCACTCTCGAGGGGACACAAAGGCTAATCGGTGTCCAGTGGGCTGCTTGTCCCAGCAGCTGGCCCGCAAGCAAATGGCTCCTCCGGGGATGGGATGCGACCCCACGGTTGCTGCAATGCCGGCCTGGTGCTGTGCATGCCAGGCCGGGAGAGCTCATTCCCTGAGGAGAGGAACAGCAAGGTACTGCTCCTAACACCCTCTCCCCAGGGGACAAAGGAGGGTAAGAAGATGACTTGAGAAAACCAGAATCCAGTGGTGCAGTGGCCACCGCCAGGAACTGTCCAGGGCAGACCTAAGGGAGTGACCGGTCCTTTTTTAAGTGTTACAAAAATATAATAAGTGTAATGCTGTTAAGCCAACATAGTAATTGTGTGACCACATGTAATTTTTTTTTCCTTCCTCAGTTTTGCCTCACCCCCCCCACCCCCCCAAATTAAGCAGGGTAAAGGCATGAGTCAACCCAGGCGCTGATCTGCGGTTTTGTTGGTGGCAAAAACGGCACCAGGACGTTAACCGCGGTTGCAGTCAGACTGGAATTTGGTTCAGCACCCTCGGAACTTGAGTTCTGGCTAAAAACTCGGACCCAAGGCTCAGGCTTTAAGAGAGTTTACTTAGAAAGTCAGAAGTAGAAATCGCAGGAGAAATGGGCCCAGGAGACAAGGTACGGAGGCATAGCAAGGGCCCTTGAGTGCAGCGGAGGGGAAAGTTAAAGTGACGCTTCTAGAGGGAAGGAGAGCGGGGTGGGGGGAGGGGAGATGTAAAAGGCGTTTGCGGCTCCCCAGAGGGAGAGCACGCTGGGGGCTTTTAAGGGCGAGGATTTCAGGGGAGGCCCAGGGAGGAGCCCAACGGCGTATTTCTCAGCTTTCCAAGTGTGTCTTTTCAGGGTCCTGGTCTCAACTGATTACCAGCGCCAGGGCAGGGGTCATTAGTCAAGGCCGCCGGTCCTGATGGCAGCCCTGGTGTTGCTTGTCTGGTTTTGCTGCTTCTCTGGCCTGGAGCTGAAACACAGCTGAGGCCCAGATGTATTGGATGTGGGTCAGAACCGCACTGTCATCAGGGCTTCATGCTTCAGCACTGTTTTCTGGCCCCTTGTCCGTTCCCGTCTAAAGGGGTCTAACCCGCAGGAGTGGCAACCTGCCACGGAGGGAAGGTTTGGGGGGGGGGGGGCGCGAGCAAACCACGTGACCAAGGCTATGAAAGGTCAGGGGATCTAAACCACAAGGCCAGCTCCCTGGGGGCCAGGTCCTCGTCTCCCGGTTTTGGCCGCTGCTAGGCACCCAGGGCTTTCTGCCCAGATGACCTCCTCTACCTGACCTATTGTCTTTGCTGGGCTCGCGTCTAACTGCCTACCAACCGTTGGGGCAACAGGCCCGGAAGCAACCCCAGGTGGGGGCCTGCCCACGAGGGAGGTCAGAGCGCCGCCCTCGTATCCACGGAGCTTGCTGTGCTGGAACTAGGCACCAAGGCGACGGGGGCTACTGCGGTCTCCACAACAAGCTCAAGGCGGCTGGGCACCGACCCGCTCCGCCCACCCCGCCCTTCCCTTCCCTTCCCCAGCTCCCGCCTTGGCGCAGCGGCCCACGTGCTCCCTCACCTGACCGCCGCCCAAGCGGGCGTGCGGCCCAAAGAGGGGTGCCGCCGTGCCTGGGCCCCCGAACCCTGTTTGTCTCCGCTGTGATTGGCCTCGCACCCCTCCTCTGCTCCGAAACCCCGCGGGGTGGCCACACGCACCCCCGTTTGGCGGCGGCCGCAGACAGCAGCCCTCCATAACGCACTCGCCCACCGCGCCCGCGGGGGCGTCTGTACGCGTGCGCGCAGGACACCGCCCCGTCGGCCTTTCCCAGCACTCCAGCTCGCGCCTGCGCCCGCCCTCGGCCCGGGGGCCGGAGCCCGCGCGCGCCTGCAGCACTGAGGCGGTTACCAGGACGCTGGCTCCGCGTAGCCAATAGCGCCAGCCTGTCGCCTGCTCTCCGGAAGCAGCCAATGAGGGAACAAATCAATCATTTGAAACATCCAATGGACAGAGCACCGCAACGCAAGGGGGGGACTTTGATTGGAGCAGCGGAGGCCGCGGCTGACCAATAAACAGCAAAAGGAATTGGGAAGGCGGGCGTTAGGAAGCTTGATTGACCAGGCTAAAGCCAATCAAACGACGTCGCTTCCCATCCTCGTTCTGACAGCCCAATAGGAGGCTAGCGGAGGCGTGCGCGACGGATATATAAGCGTTGGCTGAGCGTCGGTTGTAGCATTCTGCGCGCCCGCGTCTCGCTCCTCGCTTCGTTTTTCCGCCCGCGCCGCCGCCGCCATGAGGGAGATCGTGCACCTGCAGGCCGGCCAGTGCGGCAACCAGATCGGCGCTAAGGTGGGCGGTGGGGCGACGGGGCCCTGCGCGGGCGGGCCAGCGGGGCGGGAAAGGCGGACAGGAAAGATGGCGGCGGGCGGGCGGCGCCCCCGCATTGCGGCCCCGCACGGGGCCGGGGTTCGGGCGGGGTCCTTGGCGCGGGCCCTTGGAGACCTGGCCGGCAGCGCGGGGAGGTGGGGGAAGGGCCGCGCCCGTCCGGGGCGGGGCCGGCCCGGGGCACCGCCAGGGTGACTCAGCCCCGGCCCGCCCGCGTCTCTCGCAGTTCTGGGAGGTGATAAGCGACGAGCATGGCATCGACCCTACCGGCACTTACCACGGGGACAGCGACTTGCAATTGGAGCGCATCAACGTGTACTACAATGAGGCCACCGGTGAGTCCGCACATCCCTTGTCCGTCCTTTTCCTGCCGCCCTGCAGCCGGTTTCTCGCTGACGCTCTTTCGGCTCTTCTAGGTGGCAAATACGTGCCCCGGGCCGTGCTCGTGGACCTGGAGCCCGGCACCATGGACTCCGTGCGCTCGGGGCCCTTCGGGCAGATTTTCAGGCCCGACAACTTCGTCTTCGGTGAGCCGCAGATGCGGGCTGGGTGGCGGTCTGTAGCCGGGAGGACTCAAAGGTCAAGGGGTGCCCAAGGTCACCACTCTCAGAACCAGGAACACAGGTCCTGATGCACACTGTTTTGAGCAGAAGCTAGGGCCCTTGGCTGGACACTCTGCTCCCCCCTGCGAGTCACTCAATCCCTCTCAAAGCGGCTTTGGGAGGAAGGCCCAGCTGTCCGATCAGGGAAGAAGCCGCCGATCTAATCTCTCTGCAGTGAGCGCGGCCGAGGCTCATCTGTCCTTGGGAGTTGGCAGGGGCTACTGTGGGAGGGGCTCGGCTGGCTTATCCTTAAGCTATGGCAGCTCGGTTCTTGAGTTTTTGGCTGAGCATGTTGTTGCCTTATTTGGGGGTCCCCGCAGTTTACCTGTAGGGTGACCTGCGTGTCCCTTTGCACCACATTGCTGGGCCTTTTTAACCCCGCGATCACGGGTGATGCGTACGGGCTGAGGAGTGACCTGCCCTTCCTTCCTTGCAGGCCAGAGTGGTGCTGGGAACAACTGGGCCAAGGGGCACTACACGGAGGGCGCAGAGCTGGTGGATTCGGTGCTGGATGTCGTGAGGAAGGAGGCTGAGAGCTGCGACTGCCTGCAGGGCTTCCAGCTCACCCACTCCCTGGGCGGGGGGACTGGGTCTGGGATGGGCACCCTCCTCATCAGCAAGATCAGGGAGGAGTACCCGGACAGGATCATGAACACCTTCAGCGTGGTGCCCTCGCCCAAGGTGTCGGACACGGTGGTGGAGCCCTACAACGCCACTCTCTCCGTCCACCAGCTGGTGGAGAACACAGACGAGACCTACTGCATCGACAACGAGGCCCTTTACGACATCTGCTTCAGAACCCTAAAGCTGACCACGCCCACCTATGGTGACCTGAACCACTTGGTGTCGGCCACCATGAGTGGGGTCACCACCTGCTTGCGCTTTCCTGGTCAGCTCAACGCTGACCTGCGCAAGCTGGCCGTCAACATGGTGCCCTTCCCCCGCCTGCACTTCTTCATGCCCGGCTTCGCCCCCCTCACTAGCCGGGGCAGCCAGCAGTACCGGGCCCTGACGGTGCCTGAGCTCACCCAGCAGATGTTCGACGCCAAGAACATGATGGCCGCCTGCGACCCCCGCCATGGCCGCTACCTGACGGTGGCTGCCGTTTTCAGGGGCCGCATGTCCATGAAGGAGGTGGACGAGCAGATGCTTAACGTTCAGAATAAGAATAGCAGCTATTTTGTGGAGTGGATCCCCAACAACGTGAAAACAGCCGTCTGCGACATCCCGCCCCGGGGGCTCAAGATGTCCGCCACCTTCATCGGCAACAGCACGGCCATCCAGGAGCTGTTCAAGCGCATCTCGGAGCAGTTCACGGCCATGTTCCGGCGCAAGGCCTTCCTGCACTGGTACACGGGCGAGGGCATGGACGAGATGGAGTTCACCGAGGCCGAGAGCAACATGAACGACCTGGTGTCCGAGTACCAGCAGTACCAGGACGCCACGGCCGAGGAGGAGGGCGAGTTTGAGGAGGAGGCCGAGGAGGAGGTGGCCTAGGGCCCCTACCCGGGAACCCGTGGAAGCCGTGAGAACTCTTTATTCACTCACAACCTGTGCTCTGATAGCCCTGTCCCACAGGTGCACCTGCTCTTCCTCCTGCCCCGGCGTCTCGTGCTGTGCAGACTCCACCATTAAAGCGTTTTCATAGCGTGCGGTTTCTCCTCTCCAGTTCCTCCTGGTAGGCCTTGCGGGTGCTGTTGCCGAACGTCATCGCGAAGTGGCCCTGCATGGCTGCGAGGGGCAGTGCCGCCGCTGAGCTGCGCCTGGCCTGGGCCAGTGGCTGCTGGCGGAGGGTGGGGGTGGCTCGCGCAGGCTTCCGAGGAGCGCAGGCTGCTGGGCACCTGTCCCCACTGCAGGGCCAGCGTCATCCCGAGCCAGCCTGGTCTCAGTGCAAGAGGCCCTAGGCCCCACCCATGAAGGGGAAGATGGGGGTGGTGACATCGTACCCCCCGCCTGGGGTGGGCGGAGCCCTGGGGAAATAACAGCTTGACCCGTGCCTGCGGAGCAGCGCAGGTAAGGGGCCTCAGTCCCTGACCCTTGACCCTCGCCACGGCACTCACATGGTACAAATCCCATGTAGAAGGGAATCAGGCCCTGGCTGCTGTAGATGGTGTTGCTGGGCCAGTATGTCCGGGGCAGCCTCTCGCCCAGGGCACAGATGGGGTTTCTGAGCAGGAACTGGGGAAACAGGAATGTGTGGCTGCCAGCACCAGGTAGCTGGCAGCACATCCCCCACGGTGTGGGCGGGGCTGGTGTTCTTGGAAGTGGTTGGTGCTCAGCCTTCTCAGTCTTCCCCTCCCCACAAGGCTCCAGGGCAGGGATCCTGGACTTGAACCACAGGGCAAGGACCAGCACCTAAGGCGGTGCGGAGCCCAGCCCCCTTAGGTGAGGGCCAGTCGGAGCTCCTCCAGGGAAGCCAGCTGGGGCCTGGGGCCTGTGTGGACCCCGCTGGGCACTCAGGAGTGGGCCCAGGGTTGACATCCCCGCACCTGGCTTTTGTCAAACTCATCCATAGCCTGTGTGACCCCATTGCGGTAATTCATCCCCATCACCCAGGTAAACCGGGGGATGAAGCCAGCGTATCCTGGGGGAGGAAAGAGATCAAGGTGCCACCTCGGGTCCCCTGCACTGCCCACCTACTATTAGGGGCATCAGGGACGTCTGTCCAGGCTCCTCTCCTTCCCTAAGTATTGGCAACTTTACATTGGACATGGGCCATCGGGGGCTTGCCACCTGGGGGAGGCCAGGCTCTGGGAGGGGAAAGGCCTGGGGGCAGCCCTCCCTGGCGTTCACCCTCACCCTGCCTGGGCCCCTGGCGCTTGGGGGGGTTGCGGGTGTTCCCCCACCCTGGGCCCCGGCACCCACCTGAGATGGCCTTGCGTTGAATCAGGTTGGGGTGGTCCAGCTGGGGCAACCTGTGGAACCGGTCAACGTCTAGCATGTCCTGCTGGGGAGCTGGGGGTAGGTGCTCGTCCCTCCTGCAGTGGTACAGCTGGGGCAGGACCAGAGAGGGGGCGGTCACCACCCAGTCCCCCCACTGGGTCCGGCCCGGGTGAGGCTGGTCCCAGCGTGGCTCCCAGCTACCTGGTACCGCTCAGGGGCCTCGTTGGCACGGGCAGTGTTCTTCCAGCCCTCCTCCCCACGTGCCAACCGCAGGCCCGGGTGTCCGAGGTCCTTGGAGTCCCTCTTCCTGCCTGGCGGGCACAGCGGGTAGGGCGGGTAGGGCATGAAGCCGGCAGGCAGTGGAACCTCCCTGGATATGTTCTCCATCCCCGGCGGCCCTTCAGCGGCCCCCTCCTGAGGTGAGAACCGGCCCAGGATCTCAAAGTCCTTGTAGGGCTTCAGACCTGTATGGGGGGGGCAGCGGTGAGCAGGCGCCAGGGGGCAGGAGCGGGGCAGAGCTGCTGAGGAGTGGGGCCGCAGCTCACCCGTGTAGTGGGGGATGTAGGGCTCGGCCAGGTCACGGCAGGGGATAAAAGGCGGCTTGGATTTGCTGAAGTCTTCGATGAACTTGGGCTTGGCTATGGGGGACAGCACGGAGCAGGGGCTCTTCTGCACGCTGGGGTCTGTAAGCAGCCGCGCTGTGGTGCGGCCGTAGGTGTCTCCCACCTGGTAGCGCAGCTGTGGGTAGAAGCCGGCATAGCTGCGGGGGAAGGGGGTTGGGGCCCGTGAGCAAGGGCAGGATCCAGCCTGCCAGCCCCAGGCCGGTACCTGGCTTCCACCAGGGAACAGGTGGGGGTGGGGGCGGGGCATGGTGACCCCTGGCTCTGGGCTCTGGAGGCTTGAATAGGCAGCACACCCCAAGCACTGAGAACCTACGTTGCCGTCACCACCATCGGGTTGCCACCGCCCTGCTGCCCAGTGTTCAGCAACAGTGGGCAGTCTGAAGATGACAAAACTAGAACTGCCTGGAAGCATTGACAGGGATGGCGACAGGGTCTGGACCCCAGCAGGGGGAGGCCCATTGCACCCACGGTGGCACCACTGGGAGGGCTTGCCAGGCAGGACGCTAGTAGCCGGTGAATGGGACCAGGATTTGGGAGGCAGGCCGGAGGCTGCTGGTGGAAGTGAAGGTTGAGCTGAGCGCCACTTAGCCACATGGCGGGGTGGGGCATCTTGGTGAGGCCTCTCTCTCTCCCGTGTACCCTGTCCCAACTTGACCCCAGAGCCGCTGCAAAGTGGCAGCCAGTTCCCTGCCTGCCCTTCTCCTTGCTCTCACGGCTCTGTGCGTGTGCTCCTGGGTGTGCATGCACGCTCCCCAGAGGGCTCAGCTGTGTTTTCCCCGGGGCGGCTGCTTGGTGAGGCAGCCTGGCGACAGTCGGTTTGCTCCGGACACTCGTCTTCAGAGCATGGAGCCTCCGCCAGCTGCTGGGAGGGTGGGCCTGGGCCCCAAGTTCTCCTGCCCCTTCAGCCTTCGGGCCTCCCCCGCCCCCCCCGCACCTTAGGGACCACCACCGGGGGTCCCCTGGCCACCCGCTGAGCCTGCTCCCCCAGCCTCCCTGCAGGGGTGCAGCCCTCACCCAGGGACATAGTGAGGTTCCGGTGTGAAGAGGTTGTGTTTCTGAGGGGCTGTCATCTTGCCTGAACTCCACTTCTGCTGTGCAAGTCCTCCCTCTGGTCTGGCTGCCCTTCCCTAAAAGTCCCTGTTGCCTGGTAACGATTGTGAAGAGGCCCCATTGTTGGGCACCACCTGGGCCAGGCCCGTCCTCAACCCTGCAAGGGCTCCCGAGGTCCAGGCTGGACTCCAGGGCCCAGACAGGCAGCAGGCTAGGTGGGGGCTGGGAGGCATGCCGCAGAGGACCTTGGGTTCCGAAAACCAGCTGCTGCTGCAGCCAAGTCCCAAGTCATTCCCGTCAGGGAGTACTGACCAGGTTACCCCAGGAGACTAGCAGCTTCCCAGGGTGCATCTGAGGGAGCCCCCATGCACCCCAAGTCCACTCCTCAGATGAGAGGCCTTGAAGCTTCCAGGGCATGGGTGACAAGCCTCCTCGGTGAAGTTGGAAGGTCTTTTCCCTGGAGCTGGGTGCTATTTTCCATTTTTATATATTTTTAAAGATTTTATTTATTTTTGGAGACAGCAGAAGGGAGGGAGAAAGAGAAGGCGAGAAACATTGATGTGAGTGTGAAACATCCATCGGTTGCCTCTTGCACACCCTCAGCTGGGCACCTGGCCCGCAACCCAGACATGCGCCCTGACTGGGAATCGAACCGGTGACTGGTCCATGGAATGATGCCCAACCCTCTGAGCCACACCAGCCAGGGCCTGACTGTGTTTTTTTTCTTTTTGTAAGAAAGGACCCTCTAACTATACAAAATATCATGAAGGAAAAGATTAGCAGGTTCAAGAACATGTCAGAAAAGCAGCACAAACCGCACCTGAAGGCAGACGACAGACTTGGAGGAAAGTTTGCAACAGGTATGATGAGCAGGTAGCATATCAGCAGGGAAAAACCTAACCTGCCTGACAAAAAGATGAAAAGCCAGCCCACCCCCACAGAAAAACGCCCAGGAAATGCGAACGTCTGGAGGACAGAGACAACTGAGTAAACATGGGGCAGAAGGTTGACTTTAATCACGTGAGTGCTGATAACGGTGGCTTCCGGGCGCGCTGCCGGCGGGCGACCTGAGAGCCACCTCCACGGTGGCGGTGGCCGATGCTGCCCGGAAAGCCACGCGGGGCACGGGGTGAGTCCACACGAGGTGCCCGGCTCTCAGGAGCCTCCCCTGAGGAAATGACACTCGGCAGCACCGCCCTTCCCGGCAGGGCGCGCCGGGAGCCGTCAGAGCCGGCCCACACACGTCCCCCGAGGGGACTCGGGTCACGGAACAGCATCTGCAGCCGCTGTCGGTTCGGCCGTCAGAGAGCACCATACACGGAGCTCTGGTCCTGCACCCCGACAAGACCTGGGTGTCCTCAAGCGAGTCCCTGGTCTGTCCCTCTGTCCATCTGGAGTGCCTCCCAGGGCCATGCAGGGTCAGTGCCGGGTGGGAGGGATCCACACAGGAAGAGACTCCTGCGGGGGGCGGGGGGGGGAGGCAGGCAGGGCCCAGGGGATGAGACCGGCTTGACCGGGCCCTGCTGCTGGACTAGGTCAAGGCCAGGGCGGGACTGGCAAGTTGCCCCACTTCAGAGGGCCCTTTGAGGGCCCTGGTGTTCGCGGACCGGCTCACACTCGCTGGGCGCATCACTCTTTTCGCACTTCGGCCCGGGCAGCCCCAACCGTCTGACACCTTCTGGCCTCTGCTCCACCTCCGCAGCCCTGCCAGGGCCCCAGGACACTCCAGGGCTGGGGCTGCTCCTGGGTCTGGGTCCGCACCGCCCACTCGGACCCAGCAGGCCTGGCTTTGCTTCTCTGGCGGGGGCGGCTCCTCCTCCTCCTCCCCCGCCCCCAGCCGCTTCCCAGGACCCTCCTTCCTACCCTGATGCTGCCTTCCAGCTGGCCCTGCACAGTGGGCATCGCACGGCACCCCCTCCCTCTTCCACCTTCCGCCCGGTGTCAGTCCCCCCAGAAGCCCCGATACAGTGGACCGCCAAAGTCCAGAAAAGAAGGGTTGGAACAAGGAAGGGGGACAGGGGAAAGGAGTCTAAGCCAGGAGTCGCTTGAGCTGGCTAGGGGTCCTCCTGGCATGTCAGAGGAGGGGCCCCTCTGGGGACCCTACTGCCACAGTCCCCCCCCAGGGTTGGACAGTATCTATTCCCCCAGAATTCCTGGCAAAAGGGATGGGGGGAGGGGCACAATGGGCGGACGAGGTCACAAAGCCTCACGATGTCACATGTCACCGCGGAAGGCAGCCAGAGACCCTGAGAATGAATTTTGACCAGAAAGCTGTGAAATTCCTGGCCAACTTTTACATCAATGGAGGCAAACACTGGACCCACGGCCCCCTGGGGTCGAAGTCATTAGCGCCGGCCCAGTAACTTCCAGGGCGAGGGGTGGGGGGCGGGGCAGCTCGAGGGGCCGCCAGCAGTGTGGGTGGACCGAGGCTGTCCTGTCTTGCAGGCCCAAGGATGCTGCTCTGCGGGGCCAGGGCGCGGGCGCCGCCTGGGAGATGTGGCCCCCAGTGGTGGTGCTGGAGTCCCCGCAGGGCCTCGGGATGCACAGGGGTCCCCTCCAGGAGTCCCGGCAAAACTGCCCCCGTGGCCTGAAGGAGCTGTGTGAGTGGGGGTCCCCAATCTGGTCCGGGGGGGGTGGGGCAGAGGCGGGAGGGGCCTCCTGAGGACCCAGGAGCAGAGCTGGCTTCCCATCAGGGCTGGAGCAACGCCCCCCCATCGTGACCGACCCGGACGTCCCCGGCCCCACCAAGTACCAAGTGCCGGACGCTTCCGTGCGCGAATCCTCTCCGCACCCCCACTTCAGCATCGGCCGCAAGCACCCCGCCCCCGGTGCGTGCTCCTCCCTGTGCGCCTTCCCCCCCACCCCGTCTCCCCAGTCCTGGAAGTGGGGCTGCACCCCCAGCCTGCCCTCCCCAACCACACTGCCCCCTTGCAGAGGGTGGTGGCCGCAGGGCGTGGCAGACCACGTGGTTGCAAAGCGAAAGCCCCTTTACGCAGAAAGTTGACTTCTGCTGGGAGCAAAAGGTAGGGCGCCGGCCCGCAGGTTCTTGCGCGGGCGGGGCCTGTAGGGAGGAGGCGGGGCGAGTCCTTTGTGGGTGGGGCATGTGAGGGCCGAGACGGGAGGGGCTTCAGCAGCTTCTTTACCCACAGTGGCCATCGCCTGCCGACTACCGTCCACTCAGCGGCCCTGCTTTCCCGGCCTTCAGCTTCGGGAGCCCCCGCCCGGCCTCCAAGACCCGCCAGACGCGCGCGTGTCCGGCGCTACCTCAGGCCCGCGGTGCAGGTCACCGGGCCCAGCCCCCGTCGCAGCTTCCCAGCCCCAGCACCTACGACATCCTTCCCGGGTGCCGCCTGCGGGGCCCGCGTTCGCCCGCCTTCTCCATGAGCCGCTCCCCCGCGTTCGCCTCCTGGGTCAGCTCCTGTAAGGAGGCCTCCTAGAGGGGAGGCTAGGGTTGCGCGGCGGCCTGGGAGCGGTGCGGGCTGGGCAGCGGTGGGCGCCGGAGCCTGCATGGGGCTCCCACCTTGTCCCTCCGCAGCCCACACCCCCGGCCCAGCCGCCTACTACGTGGAGGACTGCTATAACTCGCGCTTCCCCTCGGCGCCCGGAGTGGTCATCCAGGGCGTGCGAAGACCCAAGCGCCATGATACAGGCCCCTTCTGCGCGCTTTAGAGCCGGCTGGGCAGTTAGAGCACGGACCCTGCCTCCCCCCCCCCACCCCCCGCGCCTTCCATACCTCCCTCTGGGACTCAGCGACCCCAATCTGGCCGTTGAACTCTCTAGGCTCCTGGCCAGCAAACCATTCCCTGAGCTGTGGACAAGGCGAGCCCAGCCCAAAGCCCCTACTTGCTGTAAGAGATGGTTCTTCTGAACTCCGTGTGCCTGGCTTGCCATTCTCCCCCTGGTGAGCTGTCTTGCAGAGGTGTCTCTCCCTGGACAGGGGTCTCCCTTTGGTTCCCCTTCCTCGTTCTCTTCTCTAGGATGGGTGGGTGGCAGCCTGAGACTTCCTGGCCTGGGACAGTACTGGAGGGGTCTGGGCAGTGCAGGGCACCAGCTGCCAGTCTCCCCAGGAGCCAGGCTGCTAGCCCAGCAAGGAACTGACTTTTGGGGCAGAGGTGGGGACAAGACGCCCTGAACTGCTATCTTGAGAGGAGGTCAGCCTGAGCAGCCAATGAGGGACTAGAGGGCTAGGTTGTCAGGGCCTGGCCTCTCTGCCCAAGCGCCTGCCCAGAGACCCTGCCAACTTGCCCAGGCCCCTGCAGGCCAAGCCACAGCTACTAGACTCCCTGGGCCCTCCCCGCCGAGGGGTGGACCCCAAGGCAGACTGCAGCAGGGTGGTCATGGTGGTCCACAAACACATCTGTAGGGAGGCCAAGGCCCAGGGAGGCCTGGAGTGTTCACCTGTGACCTCGGGCTGACCCAGATGGGGACGGAGCCCCAGCATGCCAGGGGGTCAGTGGGGTTGCACATGGGTGTTGCCGGGCTCACCAGCGCAGCCAGCAGGCAACGGCTGTGGGAGCCGGGAGCCCTGCTCACAGCCGCTCCACCAGCAACCCGAGGGCTGAAAGCCAGCAGCAGGATGAGCAGGAAGGACGGAGCAATTCCCTCCTGCTGGGCTGAGGAGAGAGGGCTTCCTGGAGGGGGAGGTGGGGGAATGGGCTTTGCAGGAGGAGCGAGAGGGAAGGAAATCTCCAGCAGAGCACACCTTAACATGTGAAAAGGGAGAGTGTGACACTCGGCGTGGTGGGCTTGGGGCCAGGGCTGGCGTGTGGAAGGTGAGCTGGAGGGGCTAGAGGTACTGCAGATGCTGGGCCCAACTCTGTGTGCTCCCGCACCCCAGGGACTCACACCCCCGGCCCCGGCCCGAGAGCCGGTTAGCCGGGGGTTAGACGCTCGCAGTGAGGAGAGGACCGCCGTCCGTGGTCCACTGCCAGCCCAGGTGTCTGTGGGCGCCCGCCCACCGCAAGCACACGCCTGGAGAGGGCGCTTCGCCCCTGGTGCAAGGAGCTTCTAGGGCGGTAGTGCTCCCCTCCCTCAAGCAAAAATAACGTGTTGGCCGTAGAACAGAACCCACCGGGTATTCCATCACCAAACAGGATTTATTCGGGGAAAAGAAGGGATGTGATGGGGCAAGGGCAGGCGTGGCAAGCACCCGGCGGGGCAGGACAGAGATGAATAACCTTGGCCGTTCTTGCAGGGCTCTCACGACACAAGGAGACTGGCCCCCATCGGGACAGTGCTTTTGCTGAAAAAGAGGGAGGGTGGGAAACAGCCCTGTGCTCCTTGGAGCCCCACTGTCACCGGGAACTGGGAGGACCCAGGAGCTTGGCTGGAGGCATGAGAGTGTCTGAGCACTGGCTCTCTGCGGTCATAGCAGGAACCGGGGGCTTGGCGGTTGGTGTGGGGGACCTTCACTGGCTTCCTTCAGCTGACTCATCCGCAACACGGGCAAACTGATGTGCCACGTTAACTAAGTCTGCGGTGGACTTGGCTTCCCATCCATCCCGGTCACTTCACAGGAAGGAGAAGTCTCTGTCCAGCCCCTTAAGAAACCGAGGTAAAGGCTACCCGAGCAGAAGGAAAAGCCAGATTTTTTCCTTAAAAACCACCTGAGGTCTATTGCAACCGCCGCAAATGGGACCCCCAGGCCTCCGGCAGCAAGTCAGAGTTCTGCCCCAATCAACAGGCTTAGGGAAAGGCTGCGCTCGGAGGGCTCAGACAGGGTGGTTGGAGGGCATTGCCAAAAACAAACCAGAGGCTGGGTTTTGTACATCCCTCTCAGGACGGCTGCATCGTGTGAGTCTCATCCAGGACGCAGCAGGTCTCCGCCGGCTGGCAGCGTAACAGCTGACGCAAATCTGGAAACCCAAAGTGGCAGGTGTGAACACCTGTGTCAGACTCTGCAGCGCGGCAGTGAGGATCCTCTAACTGTGGCCCG
Source organism: Anoura caudifer (assembly GCA_004027475.1). Classification (NCBI taxonomy): domain Eukaryota; kingdom Metazoa; phylum Chordata; class Mammalia; order Chiroptera; family Phyllostomidae; genus Anoura; species Anoura caudifer. Next base: position 1,318 of record PVKU01003653.1, on the reverse strand, counting down.
CCACCCAGTTTCCCTGTGGAGAAAGTATGCGATTCACGGTCCATCAGAAATTCGGGGAATGGCGCTGGAGGCAAGGAAGCAGGCAGGGCAGGTGGCGCGGAGCTGGAGCCGGGGAGGAGCCGAGAGCGCTGCGGCGGAGGGCGGTGAAGGGCCTGGCTGTGCTGTGCCGGAGGTGCACGGGCAGCTTCTGAAGCCTCTTTACTTCCCCTCTTTAAAAGTTCAGCAGCTTCTGTTAATTCTGAAACTTTGGTTTGGTAGAAAAGCAACTTCAGATTCTTGGTAACGTTTGGAAGCTCCAAAATACCACTGGCAACAGGCATCCGCTCATCTTTGCCAGTTTTAGCACCGTTATTCAGTTCGGATTCAAGAGTCAGTTTGGGAATCTCAAGGTCCCCCACGGTGGCCACCGAGATTCTGAATTACTTTTGGTCAGATCTGTGCATTTAGGTAAACACGTCCATGAAGAGTGACATCGGTTTTCAAAGGTAAGGGTTGCTGGAGGAAGGGTGGCCTTAACAGTTTAAGTAACCGAGACCCCGCTTTTCAGAGATTTCTTCAGAGCAAGAGCCAAAAGCAATGCCCACGACTCCAGCAGGTCAGATACCGGGACAGTCTGAGCACCGGAGGGTCAGGGTCAGGCCACAGGCTAACCCTGCCAGTGCTAGGAGGGAGCCTGCTGTCAGAATGTTACAGAGCAAACAGAAGGTTCTCGAGACTGGCAAAACACTTCCAAAGTCTCACTTTCTCGAACCTGAGGGGTCAGTCTTCCACGGGCAATTAAGATCCCGGACGAGCCCCCAAAAACTGTTACCGAGCAACAGAAAAGGTCCGTTATTGTCCGCTGCCTTACGGAAAGATGTCTCTCAAAGCCAGAGATTTGTGAAAAGGAAAAGGAAAGGAAATGTTTATTTAATACTATACGGAGTTAAAGTAGTGACTTAACTTCATTAAAATATCAAAGTCCTTTAGGATACCCACAGACACCTGCAGTGCTTCCTATCTCCCTCTTCACCAAAGCCAGGGTACCGTAATTGCAAGGAAGAGAAGCACACGTCCGGGATCCAGGCTCTTGACACCGTCAGCTGTGTCGTCGTCCAGGCAGGATCTCTGGTTAATCCAAAGCCATGTGGCACCTTCTCATGGCCTACTGGCAAGAGTTCTTTCACCCTTCTTTCAGGCAGTCTCTCTTGCTCCCAGGCCACACAGCCAAAGGGAGCACCCCAAAGCCACGTGGTCCCCTTCTACCAAATCTGTGGGGAAGGGGTCCCCACTGTGGCAAAGCCTCGTGGCTCTCCCTCTTCACCAAAGCTGCAGGGGT